>SKCR01021390.1:0-79551 GCA_019454045.1 Zanthoxylum bungeanum | reverse complement strand
AATATAAGATCTATATCAAGCGTAGTATACCGTAGTATTGCGTATATCGAACCAGTATCGGATGATCACATGTTAGGCCTGGGGCTGGAATGTGTCTGCCCCGTACGAATCATATATCGGACATCAAGCAACTAGTCTCTTTAAATCGGACAATCCTGACCTGGTCATATTGTCCCGACGGTTGCAACCTTTATAGAGCACTAGTTCTGTGTCCTGCGTGATCATCACCTCCATATGTCTGAAGTGATACTTCCATCTCGACATCACATCCAGTACACTACGATTCTCGATAAACCCAGAAGAGGTGTACACAGAACCGGTTAAGGTCCCCAACCACCAAAACCAAAGTTTACCGATTGTCGCAAGTACTAGCGATGTAAGTCTCAGGTTAAGACCATATACACCTACCCTGATGCGGCCTCCCATAGACACGCAGACATACTACCAATGGGATTCCGCGGGGTCTATCCAGAGCGAAGCTGTTTTCCGTACCATCGGTAAAACACAACCTCCTATCGCACTTGCATAAGTATCCAATACTTAAATATATGAGAACTATGCCGTTGTGCCCTCACAACGTGCACAAGCGCAATACTAGTCTATTCCGCATTATCGATGTCTGATCTCGATAATACTCCGACTAGGGATATTTAATGATTAAACCTTATGGATTGATACTGTCTCATATCATCTCAATCCGGTATTAATCATATGGACTTTCGCCATTTATATATCAAAGTAAATAATATTACAAAACGGCAAAAGGCAATTTCATTATCACATAGTTAATTTTGTACAATAATACAATATCATTTACAAACAGTGACGCTATGGGACATAATGTCTAACAAAAATGTCTTCCACAGATTTGGTGATGGATTCATGTCTCTTGGCTTCCGCAAGAAACACAAACAGGAAATCGAAGAAGTGCTCAATATTAAGCAACCCGAGGTTTCCGGTGAACGTTCAGGTGTGCCCATGACGCCACTGTAAATATCTCTTCGAATGTACCAAGTCCACCTGGTAATGCAATGAACGCATCTGTAGTATTAATCATTTCATGAATTTGTTTAGACATACCTGACACAATGCGCTCATCTCCATTTGTCGGCCCGATTAACCTTTCATCTGCCAAAGGTCTTGGGATGATTCCCAAGACATGACCGCCACCTTCCTGAACGACTTTTGAGATTTCTCCCATCATCCCCATACTTCCACCTCTGTAAATTAAATTCATATTTTTAGCGGCCATCACTTGTCCCAATTCTCTAGCAGCTTCCAAGAATTCTGGTTTATTACCAGTGTTGGATCCACAGAAAACACAAATTTGTTAACTCGCTGCTGTGAAGTTTCTTCCATTTTCTTTCTTTTACTTTCGATATATGTCTGATCATGTTGAGGAGAGCAATGCCGAGCTGGATTTATAGGACCTGCAAAAGAGATGAACAATAATTGCAATAACGATGGTTAGCTAAACCACAAAAGAAGTCGTCATAAGTCAAAAAGGTTACTGGATCCTATCTGCGAAAACAACGAGAGAAATCGTGAGATGTCAAAAAGTTGTGGATTCGTTCCATGAAAATAACAGAAAATAACAAAGGAGATCGTGATATGTCAAAAAGTTGTGGATTCTTTCCACGAAAATAACAGAAAATACCAAAAGAAGTCCTAAAATGTTAAAAAGTTGTGGATCTCTTCCACCTCAACATGTCATGAAAGGTCAAAAAGTTATAAATTATGTCTACAAAAATTCCAAAACAAGTCACGAAAGGTCAAAAAGACTGGATCATAATTACGAAAATAACAGAAAATAACAAGTCAAAGCAATAATTAAGGTAAAGGAATTGTGTACTCAATACGTTGCTCGCTTGGTATAAATTCATTAAGGTGTGTCTCATGAATTCTTTCCTTACTCTGCCACCACTAATGAATTAGTTCTCATTCTTGTGATTGCCCAAACACCATTCCCTCTGTCTTAACATGCTCCGCCTTTGCTTTTGCCTACAAAAATAACACACAAAATTAAAAACTCAACAACATGTATACACAAAACATGAAAACAGAAATCGCAACAAAGTGCACTGGTTGCCTCCCTGTTAGCGCTAAATTCATCGTCTTCAGCCAGACATGACCGAAATCCTTCCGTCAAGGTGGCTTCATCGTTGTCTTTAGTGCTTTTGCTGCTTTTTAATTTTTGCTGTTTTTTTTTTCTTTAAACCTGCAAATACAAAACAAAAAAATAAAGGCATGTGCATGTACGTATGCAAGAGTAGAGATACTCCTTTTCGTGATGGCTTGGCTCCTCATGTGTGTAGGGGTTATTGGGGGGGTGAATCCGGTAGGTAAGCAGCGGAAACGGTATTTCAAAACTTTTTCAAAATACCGAGTAGATTATTCAATATCTAATATGAATAATCTGTTCGGATTTCACCTAAACCCAAAATGAATTACTCATGTGTATGATCTAATCAGATGAAGTAATAATCCGACCACTAAAGGCCCTTTGTCTGACCACATTAGGTCCGAACACATTAGTGCCGACCACATTAGTGCCGACCACATTAGTGCCGACCACATTAGTGCCGACCATATGGGTAGCGACCACATTAGGTCCGACCAGACGAGGTCCGACCACATAAGTGCCGACCACATTAAGTCCGACCAGACGAGGTCCGACCACATAAGTGCCGACCACATTAGGTCCGACCAGACGAGGTCCGACCACAGTCAAACAGAAGAGTATTTTACATGCATCATATACAAATCCAAATACTCAACATAAATGAAAAGCCAAAAGGTGGTACAAGGTCAGAAACTTGAAACCAACACTTAAATCAAGTTTCTAAAACACCATTTTATATTCTCACCATAATGAAATAACTATAGAACAATTCTAGGTTATCTAAGAGTGGGTCAATAACTCTAGAATGGCAACTAATTTCTTAAACCATCAAAAGAATGCTTATTAACTCATTAGTAACATTCTATGATCTTTATACATGCTCAACCCTTTCCAAAAACTTCCATTCTCCAAAATTACATAGAATAAAGAATAGAAAAACATAAGAACATCACAAGATGAAGACCACAACAAGAGGAACATTTTTCTCTCTAATGGCAAGTTGGAAATACTTACTAAATTCCAAGCTTTTCCTTGTTTTGCTTTTCTTTCTCTCAAGCTTCTATGTCTTCTTTCAATGGAGTTTTAGGTAAAGTGTGAAAGGTTATTAAACCCTAAATGAAACAAAATAATATATACTTGCTCACATTTTGCCTGGCCGAAAATTGCCTAAGGAAATAAACAAGAAATTTTTTTTAATTTCATTTGAATTTCAACTTGCAACTTGATTAAATGATCATTACATTTTAATGATAAATTCAACCAAGTCAACAATTTCAACTTAGCCATTAAAACAATATCATAACTTTAAAATATCTATACTTTAATTAATTAAATCATTTAACAATTAAATAATCAATTAATTAATTAAATACAAATATATTAAATATATTTATAATATTTACATTAAATATTAAATACATATATTCATTTATGATATTAGTCAAAAATCTCATTTTGACAATTAATTAATGTGTATTTGAATTAATCAAGTATTAAATACAAATACATAAAAATTAAGGAAATGACTATCGGGTCCCATCACATGTATTTTGCGTTTAACCTTAAAACGACTTTATAAATAATCAATATTATTTATATAAGAGTTGCCCTAGTGCTCTACGAGTATATTTCATTAGTGAGACTCTCTAGATTCAGGCATATCCGTCACGAAATCCAATTTTGTGTCCATAATTTATCCACCCGTAAATTATGACGATCACGAATATTCTTGCTGAATCATACAGGTCGAGGTCATGGCAAATGTATAATTCCTCCGTCACAGGTATCTGGATAAATCCCAGAGATATAGATGTAAACGTCAAATCTCTATAAGGATTATCCAGTCGACTATTCTATTAGCAATGTCTAAAAGAATGTTTAGAACTAGCTTCTAAACTTTACCACGGGCCCATGGTTTTATCTGATTGCTAATCATGTGGACTACCTATGCTCTGGTACACATAACTGACGGATCCTATCTTGATACACATAGGACACCCTGAGGATCTATCTACACCCAATGAACAGACGGAGGTCTGATCTAAATAGATCGGTGATGTGACTGCCATCTAAGTGTAGAAGATGTCTCATGTGCCCACAATGGCATCTCAAGTCTAAGAATCACAAGTGCTACTCAACCCGACAAGATTCTTATTGACGTTGGTGTACCATCCATTAAGAATCTTCGGTGAGTCATTCAGTGTTTATCCGCTATAAACACCTACACGTCTATACCAGTTTCCAAGACTAATGGTTCATTGAGAAACCATTGGAATCATATATTCCAGTATACGACATGTACCGGTCTCAACGGGTTTACTTTACTGACCAAGTAGTGTAAACCTTGACCAAGAACTGTCTGAGAATGACAACGTCAAAATCTCCCACTTGCTCTAGTGCCAATATAGATTGTATCTAATACCCATCGACTCCACGTGTTTATCAAACAACTTCGGAGGTATGGCCTTCGTCAGCGGGTCTGCTACATTATCTTCACTCGGTACCTTGCACACGACAATATCCCCTCGTGACACGATCTCTCGAATGATGTGGTACTTGCGTTCCACATGCTTCGACTTCTAATGCGCCCTCGGTTCCTTTGCTTGCGCAATGGCTCCAGTATTATCACAGTATAACGCAATCGCATACGGTGTCGTAGGAACAGCCTTTGAAGGAATCTTATTCAAATGATGTGCGGCTGTTAAGAGACAGTAGCCCCATAAGTAATAGGGCAAATCTGTGAAACTCAACATCGATCGGACCATATCCAATAAAGTCCGATTTCTCTTTTCAGATACACCATTGTGTTGTGGTGTACCTGGAGGAGTATATTGAGCGAGAATCCCATTCTCCTTCATATAATCCATGAACTCACCACTCATATATTCGCCGCCTCGATCTGATCAAAGGCATTTAATATATTTACCATTTTGTTTTTCTACTTCATTTCGGAACTCTTTGAACTTTTCAAAGGTTTCCGATTTATGTCGCATCAAATACACATAACCGTACCGTGATAAATCATCGGTAAAGGTAACGAAGTACGAATAACCACTGTGAGCAGTCTGACTTAGTGGACCACATACATCTGAATGTACGAGTTTAAGTAAGTTAGTGGCGCGGTGTCCAACACCAAAAAATGGGGCTTTGGTCATCTTACCCTGAATACAGGATTCACAAGTTGGATAGGACTCAATGGTAAGATCTGATATCAAACCATTCCTAACCAATTGGGTAAGGCGTTTAACGCCAATGTGACCAAGTCTCATATGCCAAAGTTCAGTATTATTAATTACAGGTAAACTACGTTTATTAACTCCAGTATTTAATATATCTTTTGAAGTTTGCAATGTATAATGACCATGCTGGTTTGGACCACTAAGGATCTGAATATTATTTTTATTATATAAATACAAAGAACTATTCTTAATATTAATACAATAGCCTTCTGTATCCAATACAAAAAGTGATATAATATTAGCGACACATCCCGGTACAAAATGACAGTCATATAACAAAAGTGTCCCATTCGGCAATGAGATCTCACATACTCCCACTGCAACTGCATCCAAAGAGTCTCCACTCCCGAACCGCAACTGCCTCTCTCCAGGCTTCAGTTTCCTACTTTCCTTCAGCACCTACAACGAATTGCAAATGTGAATGGGACAAGCAGAATCTAAAATCCAGCTGGATGTAACGGCTTCACAAGCCAAAGATAAATCAATAACTGGAAAAATAAAAGTACCTGATGTAGAAGCTCTGTCTCTCCTCACTTGGGCAATGTAATCAGGACAGTTCCTTTTCCAGTGCCCAACTTTGCCGCAGTGGTGGCATTTGTCTTCAGAAGCCCTTTTGGGCTTTGCAATCTTCGCATGTTGTTGAGGCCAAAAGCCTTCTTCTTCTTCTTGTCTTTCTTGTTCTTTCCCTTGGACCATCCTTGGGAAGAAGCCGAAAGAGAAGTAGTTCTAGGAGGGCGAGTCGGTACTCCCTTCTTAAGGTCATCTTCTGCCGTGAGCAACATCCTATGTAGCTCCTGGTAGGTACAGATAGTCCCGTGCATGTTGAAGTACATCACGAACTGGCGAAATGAAGCTGGCAGTGAACCAAGAATGACACTCCTATCGAGAATGTCATTCAAGATGAGATTATGTTGCCTCAATTGATCGATCAAATCGATCATCTGAAGAACATGTGGGCTGACACTCTGCCCCTCATCCAGACGCGCATGGAACAGTTCCATGGCGACTTTGTGAACAATAACTTGTTCCTGGTTCTCAAACGATTGTCTCAATCGCGTCATCATACTATAGGAATCTAACATACCATAGTACTGTTGCTTGAGTTTCGGAGACAGTGAACTAAGGATGTATGATTTAACCCTTAAATCATTATCCTTCCAAGTTTCAAAAACTTGGCGTTCCTCCTCCGAAGCATCCTCGCCCACTGCAAGGGGCAACAGACCCTCAAGAACATAACCCAGCTTCTCGGAATCGAGGACAATCCTCAAATCCAATTCCCAGTCTGCAAAGTTTTCAGCGCCTTTCAGTTTGTTCGCATCAAGCATACGCGCAAACTGATTTGTGGATTGTGCCGCCATCGCCAATCTATCATATAGATCATGAAAAACGGTTAGCAGAAATTAAGCAGTTTCATATAATATCAAAAAACATAAACTAGATCATGGATTTTTAATCTAATATGCCCCTCTCACTAAATCATGCAATACTGTAATCCCAAAACAGAATACAAATATTTAATAATTAAATTAAATACTAATAGTGAAAAGTGGATCCCGTGAATATATTTCAGCTCACAGCAGAGGCACGGTCTCGCCTACGTATATTCATCAGGTAGACAACTCATTTGTCAATCATTCACTAATGACTCCTAAATAACCGGTCCTGGCCGTTTCTCGTTGTCGCTGCGAAGGCAGGCCCACAAGGAGACGTACCAAGGTTAAACTTGTCAATGATAAACTCAAGTTACTTACGTAATTCTGACAGCTAGGGCACGTTCAGAATTGCGCTTTTACTTGAATTTACCTAGTATCTAATATACATCCGGTATAAATAAATCTTTATCGGCTACACCCTCACAGCAGAGGCACGGTCTCGGATGTAGTCACAGAGAGATATTCATAAACCGTATTGACAAGACGGACCATATAACATGCATCAATTACATAATTACATTTAAACCTTATTATTAATTAGGGATTTTCCGATAAGTATCATACACCCTAAATCTAATCAAATTAGATTACAATAAGCATGCATAAAGTCAAGAAAACATGATTAAACATTGATTCAATGAAGGCTAATCATTTTTGGTGGCCTAGAATCAGACTCGCTCTGATACCATTTTGTAGGTTTTATTAGGGGGTGAATCCGGTAACGCAGCGGAAACGGTATTTCAAAACTTTTTCAAAATACCGAGCAGATTATTCAACATCTAATATGAATAATCTGTTAGGATTTCACCTAAACCCAAAATGAATTACTCATGTGTATGATCTAATCAGATGAAGTAATAATCCGACCACTAAAGGCCCTTTGTTCGACCACATTAGGTCCGACCATATTAGTGCCGACCACATTAGTGCCGACCACATTAGTGCCGACCACATTAGTGCCGACCATATGGGTAGCGACCACATTAGGTCCGACCAGACGAGGTCCGACCACATAAGTGCCGACCACATTAAGTCCGACCAGACGAGGTCCGACCACATAAGTGCCGACCACATTAGGTCCGACCAGACGAGGTCTGACCACAGTCAAACAGAAGAGTATTTTACATGCATCATATACAAATCCAAATACTCAACATAAATGAAAAGCCAAAAGGTGGTACAAGGTCAGAAACTTGAAACCAACACTTAAATCAAGTTTCTAAAACACCATTTTATAGTCTCACCATAATGAAATAACTATAGAACAATTCTAGGTTATCTAAGAGTGGGTCAATAACTCTAGAATGGAAACTAATTTCTTAAACCATCAATAGAATGCTTATTAACTCATTAGTAACATTCTATGATCTTTATACATGCTCAACCCTTTCCAAAAACTTCCATTCTCCAAAAATACATAGAATAAAAAATAGAAAAACATAAGAACATCACAAGATGAAGACCACAACAAGAGGAACATTTTTCTCTCTAATGGCAAGTTTGGAATACTTATAAATTCCAAGCTTTTCCTTGTTTTTGCTTTTCTTTCTCTCAAGCTTCTATGTCTTCTTTCAATGGAGTTTTAGGTAAAGTGTGAAAGGTTATTAAACCCTAAATGAAACAAAACAATATATACTTGCTCACATTTTGCCTTGGCCGAAAATTGCATAAGGAAATAACAAGAAATTTGTTTTAATTTCATTTGAATTTCAACTTGCAACTTGATTAAATGATCATTACATTTTAATGATAAATTCAACCAAGTCAACAATTTCAACTTAGCCATTAAAACAAATATCATAACTTTAAAATATCTATACTTTAATTAATTTAATCATTTAACAATTAAATAATCAATTAATTAATTAAATACAAATATATTAAATATATGTATAATATTTACATTAAATATTAAATACATATATTCATTTATGATATTAGTCAAAAATCTCATTTTGACAATTAATTAATGTGTATTTGAATTAATCAAGTATTAAATACAAATACTTAAAAATTAAGGAAATGACTATCGGGTCCCATCACATGTATTTTGCGTTTAACCTTTAAACGACTTTATAAATAATCAATATTATTTATATAAGAGTTGCCCTAGTGCTCTACGAGTATATTTCATTAGTGAGACTCTCTAGATTCAGGCATATCCGTCACGAAATCCAATTTTGTGTCCATAATTTATCCACCCGTAAATTATGACGATCACGAATATTCTTGCTGAATCATACAGGTCGAGGTCATGGCAAATGTATAATTCCTCCGTCACAGGTATCAGGATAAATCCCAGAGATATAGATGTAAACGTCAAATCTCTATAAGGATTATCCAGTCGACTATTCTATTAGCAATGTCTAAAAGAATGTTTAGAACTAGCTTCTAAACTTTACCACGGGCCCATGGTTTTATCTGATTGCTAATCATGTGGACTACCTATGCTCTGGTACACAAAACTGACGGATCCTATCTTGATACACATAGGACACCCTGAGGATCTATCTACACCCAATGAACAGACGGAGGTCTGATCTAAATAGATCGGTGACGTGACTGCCATCTAAGTGTAGAAGATGTCTCATGTGCCCACAATGGCATCTCAAGTCTAAGAATCACAAGTGCTACTCAACCCGACAAGATTCTTATTGACGTTGGTGTACCATCCATTAAGAATCTTCGGTGAGTCATTCAGTGTTTATCCGCTATAAACACCTACACGTCTATACCAGTCTCCAAGACTAATGGTTCATTGAGAAACCATTGGAATCATATATTCCAGTATACGACATGTACCGGTCTCAACGGGTTTACTTTACTGACCAAGTAGTGTAAACCTTGACCAGGAACTGTCTGAGAAAGACAACGTCATGATACATCTCAATGTCGTTGCGACGCTTTTGCAACTGTATCATGACTAATCATTCTAGGGTCATTACGTCTTTACCATATAGAAAGATAGATTATATTATAGAAACTGCATATATTATTCATAACAATAATGTTTTACAGAAGTATTTAATAGAAATACAACCGGGAATTGGCGCTCTGAGCACCAACCCCAACAATGTGCTCGTTGGCGCCATGTGTCTTTGGCCGCCCCCTGCGGGTTCTCTTTTTGAAATCTGTAAAAACAACACACAAAACAAGAATGCAAGTTACGTGTATGCATGGATGAATTCCATATCCCGTTGGGTTAGGCCTTCCGCCAATTTCCTTAGTGACTGCTCACTTCTTTATTCCCAGCAAAGTGCAACTTCAATCTGCTTACGTCGACCAACTCAGTGAACTCCCAAATCTGGTAATCTCAATGCCTTGTTTCTCAATCTTCTGTCTTTTCTGCTGACTTTTTTTCTGAGAATTCTCCGTGTTCCAGATACCTCTGAATATTATGATACCAAGGCTTCCCGTCATCGACTTCCATATCAAATATCCTTTCTGTCTCATACACTGGTTTGCTTGCCGTTGTCAGCACAGGTGGTCACATCACCAATTTCACTGGTAATCTATGAGGAAGAAGGCTCGGTCTTTGAAGGTTTCCTAATGGTCCATTGATTATGGTTGCACAAGTCTCTGTTATTGGCTATACGGGGCACGGTCAAACTGGTCAGAACATTGGTAAAAAACTTGCAACTGTTTAGCAATTTCAGCTACCTTGGCTTCCATCGATCTAGGTGGGATTCCCCGTTGACTGACTCAATCATACTGGTTGATGATCCCTTGATAAATTTTCCTTCTTTCCCAACCCAATGAGAGTCTATGGTGGCTTTTAAGACACAAGGGGTTAACATGATGCATGTATGCATGACATGTGTGCAATGCAAATAAACAAGCTCATAAAAGAACTTACACTAATTGGCCCGTTATCATTTTAAAGTATTCAATCACACTATTGCGCAGTGCAAACTTGTCCCAGTTGAAAAGGCCTAACAGGTTTACACTTTTGTGATAACATGACTAAATAACTTCAAATGATAAAAGGCCCAGACACAAACGGGCCCATCGGTATTTTACAAATTTTGGCCTAATTGTCAAAAGGACATGAACTTGTCCCAGTTTAAATGACAACGAGTTCATATCTTTTAACAAAGAGTCCAACTAAATCCAAATGACAACGGTCCAAAACACAAGCATAAACACAGTAATCATGATTAATCAAAACACAAATCATAAACATTAGAAGATATCATTTCAGAGCCGATTCTTTATATCCCCAGTGGAGTCGCCAGACTGTAGGACACAGGAGATGGCCGATGCGAATGCTGTCTAGCCCGCGGGGGACTAAACTGGAGAATAATGGAGTCGCCACCCGGTATGAACCGAGAAAATGAGATTTAAGGCCGAACTCACCCCTCGCAAGAGAAGACCTCAAACCTTTGGGTTCAGAATGGTCTCTTACTTTATGTCATCTTGTGATTTGTGCAATATTAATCAAAACTACTTAACATACATGTACAATGATAACTCAACCTAATTCACATTCATAAAAAAATCTTACATTTAAATTCACATGCTTCGAAAGTAAGTCTTTGTTAACATACACACACTTAAAATACATAAACAAAAATAAACATGTGGGCCAGTAACTTAGCCACTGCTAATGTAGGACCTCGCATACCCGATTAGACGTATCTGACGTCAACCGAATACGCCGCGTCCATAACAGTAAAGTAACAAAGGGTGCCCTCAGGTCTTACCTTTTAGTCGCTGTCCGGGAGGGCGTTCCGCGGTGCCGGAAGGGTTATCATTCCATTGTTTTCAATGTCCGCTGTTTCCGCTGTTTTGTCCGGGTTCTCCGTTTTCACTGTTTTTGTTCGTTTTCAACGGATTCGATGTTTCCACTATTTTGACTCGCCGTTTTCACTGTTTCGCTCGTTACTTTTTTGTATTTTCTTTTTATTTTTACTCGCTGTTTTCTCTGTTTTAACTCAAATTCTTATTCTCTCTCTTGGGTTATCTTGGATCATTTTGGGCCAATTTGCGTGTGCATGGTTAAGGTTTCAGGGGTTGTTTGGGCAGTGTTTTGTGACAATTTTTGGAGGATTTTGGGGCTGTTTCTTATGCATGCAAGTGGTCGGTTTTAGAGTTAGTAGTCTAGTTCTCGGCAGTGAATGGAATGTGCTGAGTGTTGCCGTGGCTGGGGTGGTTGGTCTCGGCATTGGCTAGGGTTTCATGCAAGGAGGTGCTGGTGTGAGGGTGTGCTCGGCATGTCAGTGGGTGAATGGCTCAAGGCTAGGGTTTAGGGCATGATAGTGGATGAGGTGTGGCCTCGGCAGTTGGCAGTGTGGTGGAGTGTGCAATGAGGGTTCGACCAGGGTATTTTGATGGCTAAGGGCATGAAGCAAAGGTCAGTTTGGTGATGGTTTGTGTTCGGTCAGTGGATGCGTGAAGATAGTAGTTCCCTGATGCCTCCAGATGCCGTGAAAATGATGAAAGGAGATGATGAGAGTGGTGTACAGTGGGTGTTAATGGCATGAGGTATTGAAATGGCTTGTTCTGCAGTTGATGATTATGTCTTGGTGAGTTGATGAAGATGAAGGTGATGGTGCCGAGAGGTTCACGTGATTATGGCCAGTGAATATGCATGGGCTTCAGGGTAAAGGTTAGTGGCGTTGGTGATCAAGATGAAGGTTGCCGAGAAGGGGTGCAGTTCGTGAGGATGCCCAGTGATGAAGGGTTCGCCTTGCATGAATGATTGATCAATGATTAATGGTGAGCTGGGTGCATGATTGAAGGAGAAGAATGAGGCGTTTTAGGCTAAAAACCAAAAAATATTCGGTGGAATTGATTGGGGTTTGACAATTATGGAGGAAGGGTTGTTTTTTTGTTGTTTAAAATAAACAAGAAGCATGTGGGTACTTGTTGGCTTTTGTTGTAAGGTGCAAGTGGGTGTATGGTTTGTTTATTGAATGAAATAAAAAGAAAGGTGGGGGTACTTGTTCACGTGAAGGGCATGGAAATTGGTGGGAAGTTTGGTTTGAATAAATAAAGAAAGGTGGGTCATGGCTTTTGGCATGTGATGGTTCGGATATAGTGGGGAGGGGAAATTAATTAAATTTTAATTGTTAATTTATGTGTGTGTATGGAATGTGCGAAGGTTGTATTTTAATTTGTGATTTAGTTCTTCGTTATTTATGTTAAAATTATCATTTAATTGGTTGGTAATTTCTAATGATTTAATTTAGTTCAAATTAATTTAATTGGTTGGTGAATTTTAATTTACATGGAAGTTAAAGGGTCACAAGCGAGGGAAATTAGAGAGAGAGAAAAGGTGCGAGAAAGAACGAGGAAAATGTTCCGAGCGAAGGATAATTTTGAAATGGAAAAAGGCGACGACGAACCCGAAGCAAAACGAGTGAATAAAATCCATCATAAAGTCAATTCTTGATTTAGTCCTTCCGGTGTCCGCTTCCCGCGACTCCCGCGACTTAAAAGAGACTGCCTCCGTACGAGGCGCCATCATTGAGCTGGTATGCAAAAATGCAATGCCTACACTCAGCAAGCTCTTCCACGTTCCAAAGAGCCACCTAATTGTGTGGCCTCCAAATATGCACACACCAAATCCAAAACTCAACGGCAAGACTATGCCTTGATTGCAAGGGTATTTTGCCCTTGGTGCTAGCCTAGGCAAATACCTCATAACATTTAACTCGAGGTTCCTCTAATCAATTAGACTTAAGGATCCTCAAAATCAGTGGCTTACTCTTAAACTTTAGAGTTGCTCACTTCTATAAACCCAATTGTGTGGCTTACTCTTAAACTATTCTGAAAGGTTTGGTGCAAAGATTTGTAAAGAATTCTTTGGGTTTATATAGTGCTTCAAAGACAACAAAATTAATTAAGAATCCGATGTGGGATAAAAGCCACTTTAATCTTAGCCATTGGATCTTAATTTAGTGGTTTAATGAGATTATAAAGCCCTAATAACAGTTTGGGCCGAATTGGAATTCAAACAAATAACAAAAATAACAAAAAGAAATTTACTATTCACGCGAAGAGTTTTTTTTTTATCTATTTATTCCAATTCCCAAAGTGCCCCTATCGTCATTCACCAATCCCTAAGCGACCATGGAACTCATAAATCATCTGTTCAATAATTAAACACATTGAACCATTTATGAACAATTCCTACAACAATCATATATGCTGTTAAGTTAACCTTTGATTTCGACTTTGTTGTGTGTGACCTTTTGGAATCCCCTCAAGTTGGACATGAAATGAATCGTGATAATTTAATGGAATAAATTATCCTCCGATCAGATGGTCGTTCGATTTCAATGACCAATGTTGACATCTAGCAACATGCCAAGGCCCCCAAATGATTCTTCCGCTGTGGCCACAGTCTCGAGCATTGATCACACATATCAACCCGTAAAACTGGAATACTACTCTTACAATAAATTATTATCCGAGAGAGTGGCGATTCTCTGTTGTATCTTTACAAACTTCATGTGTTTCAAAAAATGACCCAATCATACCCCTATGACCGGATCTTTTGAACCGGGGAAGGAGAATGTCAAAGTTATTTGATCCACACATAAGATTGTAAAGACCTCAAGTCTAAGGACTAGTCATGAATCGATACATGAAAGTTCTTACAGAAACATGGGATAAACACTCCATATGAAAACTTTCGGCGGTCAGTTCGATGGACACGAGAAACTCATGCATCCATGTGATACACCAAGTGGACGGATTTTCGCTAGTAGCCTATGAGATCGGCTACCCCATTTAATGGTGGTTATATCATCATGCTAGTCTCTCCGCTTTGTGAACACCCAGATTATTCACAAAACTATGACTATGAACATTTAAGAGTAATGATTCTCATAAGACGTGGAAGCCATCATCTTATTACATTAAGGGCTTTATTACAATGTCGATGATTCATATAAGTTATGTAAGACACGTATAATAAAGATTTCCATTTTATTAATTAATGAAAATATTACAAATACTGTTGGGGTTTTATTGGGAATTACAAGGTTCACGCGGAAAAAAACGATTTCTCCGATTTCAAAAATTTTTGTTGGAATAATTAAATAAACTTATTTATTTAATTAACCAATACTTTAATTATGAAATATAACCTAAGAAATCATATTTCTTTTAATTATAAAATTACCCCAAACTCTTGCAAATTAATTATTTTAGTTTTAAATATGTCAATTACATATTTAATTAATTCCAAATTAATCCCAAAATAATTTTGTCAAGTTTTCCACAAAACCAGATATATTTTCCAGATTTGCGCCACTGTCCAGATTTTTCTGGAATTTAAAAAGCAGCCCGGAATTTAATTAATTGCAATTTGGCCTAATTTGTTCAAAACATGTCAAGATCAAATCCAATTAATCCCAAATTTTACATGCATCAAATATACATCAAATTAAAGCTTATATATGAAAAGCCCCAAAATTTGAGTGGGTTAAGAACCCTAATTTCATAAATCACTCAAATTGGGCAATTTACATTAAATTAATAAAATTCAATACTTTAATCTTCAAATTACTACACCAATTAATTATCTCCATCATGAAATTAATCAAGAACAATTATAGGGTAATTATGAAGGGCTAATTAACTCTAGAATAGCAACTTTAATTTTCTAATTAATATATAAGCTTAATTACATTAATAAGCAAATAAATTAATTCTACATGCTTAAACACATCCAACAAGCATCCAACAAATTTAATTACAAACTAAAAGAGTAGAGACATGATCTTAACATCACCATTGAAGCTAAGAAATTTTGAAATAATTTTCATGAAGAAGAAGAATTGAAATTACTTACAAAATCCAAGTTTTGCTTTGATTTCTTTCCTTTTTCCTTTTTGCTCTCAATTCTCTCTTTTGTAATTTTTGTTGAAGTTGTCTTAGTGTGTAAAATGAATCAAAACAATTTTGATATACCCAACACACCTTGGCCGAATTTTTGCTTGCCAAAATAATAAACAATTAATTCATTTTGTTGAAAAATAATTGGTCCACAATTTAACAAAATTAAAGACAACTTTTACCTTTAATAAAGTTAACTAAATGTGTTCCAATTAGAGTAAGCCATTTCCAATTTTCATAAAGTTGAAATCATTACTTAAGATATTTATTTTATAGACTAATTTAATTATTTAACAACGAAATAATTAATTAATAAATTTAAATATCTTGAATATATGTATTATATTTACAATAAATATCTTAAATACATATATTAATGATATAAGTCAAATATCACAATTTGATATTTTATTAATGTGTATTTAATAAAATCTAGTATTAAATAAAATACACATCAATATTGGAAATGACTGATAGGTCCCGTTGCATGTATTTTTCGTTTAACCATTAAACGAGTTCTAAATAATCAGTATTATTTATAACAGTTGCCCTAGTGCTCTACAAGTAAATTTCATTAGTGAGACTCTCTAGATTCATGCATATCTGTCACGAAATCAAATTACGTGTCCATAATTCACCCACCCGTAAATTATGACGAACACGGATAAACTCACTGAATCATACAGGTCGAGGTCACTGCATACGTATAATCCCTTCGTCACGGGTATCCGGATTAATCCAGAGATATAGATACAAACGTCAAATCTCTATAGATATAATCACGTCGACGTTTCTATTAGCAATCCCTCAAATAACACTTAGAACTAATTTCTACAGTGTACCACGGGCCCATGGATTTAACAGATTTCTAATTCCATATTGAATACCTATACTCTGTACACAGAGCTGACGGATCCTATCTTGATACACACAAGATATCTTGAGCATCAGTCCACACCCAACGAACAGGCGGAGGTCTGATCTAAATAGATCGGTGGCGTGACTGCCATCTAAGTGTGGAGGATAACTCAGATATCTACAGTGGTATCTCAAGTCAAAGAATCACAATACTCACTCATCCCGAGAAGATTCTTATTGACGTTGGTGTACCATCCATTAAGAATCTTCGGTGAGTCGTTCAATGTTTATCCGCTATAAACACCTACACGTCTATACGAGTCTCCAAGACTCATGGTTCACTGAGAAACCATCGGAATCCAAGATTCCAATATATGACATGTACCAGTCTCTACGGGTTTACTTTACTAACCAAGTAGTGTAAACTTTTACCGGGAACTGTCTAAGAATGACAACGTCATGATACAACTCAATGTCAGTTGTGACACTTTTGCAACAGTATCACAACTAATCATTCTAAGGTCGGTTATGTCTTTACCATATTGAAGAAGAAGTTATATAAAATAAATTGTTCATTTTATTAATAATAAAACGTTACATTAGTATTTACATAGAAATACATAATAAAAATTACGCTCGGAGCACCAACCCTAACAAAATCTCCCACTTGCTCTAGTGCCAATATCGATTGTATCTAATACTCATCGACTCCACATGTTTCTCAAATAACTTCGGAGGTATGGCCTTCGTAAGCGGGTCTGCTACATTATCTTCACTTGGTACCTTGCACACGACAATGTCCCCTCGCGACATAATCTCTCGAATGATATGGTACTTTTGTTCCACATGCTTCGACTTCTGATGCGCCCTTAGATCATTTGCTTGTGCAATGGCTCCAGTATTATGATAGTATAACAGAATCAGATTCTCGATACTTGGGACTACTCCCAATTCTGTGATAAAGTTCCTAACCCATACAATTTCCTTTGCAGTTTCCAAAGCTGTAATATATTCCGCCTCTGTGGTGGAATCAGCTGTTGACCCCTGTTTGGAACTCTTCCAACAAACTACACCACCGTTAAGGATAAACACGAATCCTGATGTAGACTTTCTATCATCAGGATCCGATTGGAAATCGGAATCCGTATACCCATTAACTTGCAGTTCATTTCCTCCATAAATATTAAACTTATCCTTGGTACCTTTAAGATACTTGAGTATATGTTTAATGGCCATCCAATGGTCATTTCCTGGACTGGACTGATATCTGCTTATCACACTGACTGTGAAGCTGATATCAGGCCTTGTACATAACATGGCATACATGATGCTGCCCAAACACGAAGCATAAGGTTGATTAGACATTCTAATCTTCTCATCTTCAGTTTGCGGACACATCTTCTTCGAAAGATGTAAGCCATGTCTGAACGGTATGTTTGCTGTCTTACAGTTAACAAAATTATACCGTTCTAAGATCCTATCTTCGTACTTTGATTGGGATAACCCAATAAGCTTTCTTTCTCTATCTCTATAGAGTTTTATGCCCAAGACATAAGAAGCTTCGGCCAGGTCTTTCATGGAGAAATTCTTATAGAGGTAAGCTTTGACGCCTTGCATCATCCCAATATCATTCCCAATGATAAGGATGTCATCAACATAGAGAATTAAAAATACCACCATACTCCCACTAGCCTTCTGATACACAGAAGATTCTTCCGAATTCTTGAGAATACCTGAAAATTTGATTTTCTCGTCGAATCGAAGATTCCAACTTCGTGAAGCCTGTTTAAGTCCATAAATGGACTTCTTCAGCTTACATTCCATGCCCGAGTTCTCGCTGGATGTAAAACCTTTCGGTTGTTCCATATAGATTTCTTCATCAAGAAATTCATTTAGAAAAGCTGTTTTGACATCCATTTGCCAAATCTCGTAATCATGATATGTGGCAATTGACAATAAATTCCTGATAGACTTTAGCATGGCAACTGGAGAAAAAATTTCATCGTAGTCGACTTCAGGTCGCTGCAAATAACCTTTAGCTACCACTCGGGCCTTAAAGGTTTCAACCTTTCCATCGGGCCCTCGCTTCCTCTTGTAAATCCATTTACAACCGATAGGAACAATTCATTCGGGAAGCGGAACCAAGTTCCAAACTTGATTCTCATACATTGAGTCCATCTCGGATTTCATGGCGTCTTGCCACTTCATAGAGTCGATTTCCAACATAGATTCTCTATAGGAAAAAAGGTCAGTCTCTTCTAATAAGAGAACATTGAGACTCTTTTCTTTTATCAAATACAAGAGTTCAGGAGGTATAGATACCCTTTGTGACCTACAGAGTGTGTGTGTTGAAGGTTCTCCATCTTCTTGAACTATAGGTTCCTCCATTAGTTCGTTGGTTCCAGATTGTACTTCATCAAGTTCAATATGTCTATGATCACCACCTTCAGCCAAAAATTCTATTTCTAGAAATTTTGCGAAGCGAGCTACGAACACATTTCGATGCTCGGTATCATAGAACAAATATCCTTTTGTATTTCAAGGATATTCAACAAACCTAAACTTCTGCCCTCGAGGCAAAAGCTTATATTGCTGAGCCATCCTGACATAAGCAGAACACCCTCAAATCTTAATATAACTAAGATTTGGTTTCCTACCAGTTCATATCTCATACGGAGTCGTAGGAACAACCTTGGAAGGAATCTTATTCAAAAGATGTGTGGCAGTTAAAAGAGCATAACCCCATAAATAATAGGGTAAATCTGTATAACTCAATATTGATCGGACCATGGTAATAAAGTTTGATTCTCCTCTCAAATACTCCATTATGTTGCGGAGTACCGGGAGGAGTATATTGAGCGAGAATCCAATTCTCCTTTAAATAATCAGTGAACTCTCTACTCATATATTCACCGCCTCGATCAGATCGAAGACATTTAATATATTGACTAGTTTGTTTCTCAACTTCATTTCGGAATTCTTTGAACTTTTCAAAGGTTTCTGATTTATGTCTCATCAAATAGACATAACCGTACCGTGACAGATCATCGGTAAAGGTGACGAAGTAATAAAAGCCACTGTGAGCAGTTTGACTTAAGGGACCACATACATCAAAATGTACGAGTTCCAACAAGTCACTGGCTCTGTGTCCAACACCTAAAAATGGGGCTTTGGTTATTTTACCCCGAATACAAGATTTGCAAGTTGGATAAGGTTCAATGGTGAGATCATGTATCAAACCATTCTTAACCAATTGGGTTAGGCGTTTCACGCCTATATGACCTAACCTCATGTGCCAGAGTTCAGTATTATTTATATCAGATTGTTTACGTTTATTTATTCCGCAACTGCATCTCCCCAAATTTCAGTCGTCTACTTCCTGTCAGCAGATGCAACGTATTGCAAATGTGAATAGGACAAGCAAAATCCAAAATCCAATTTGATGTAATAGCTTCACAAGCCAAAGAGATATCAATAATAAGAAAATTAAAAGTACCTGATGTGGATGCTCTTTCCTTCCTGAGTTGCGCAAGTTAGTCCTGACAGTTACGTTTCCAGTGCCCGACTTTCTGGCAGTGGTGGCACTTGTCTTCAGAAGCTCTCTTGGACTTCGTCGTCTTACCTTGCGGAGGAATATTGAAACCCTTCTTCTTCTTTCCTTTAGATTTCTTCCCATTCGTCTTGGATTGGGAAGAAGCGGAAAGTGAAGTGGGTTTCGGAGGGCGAGTCGGAACTCCATTCCTTAAATCTTCCCCCGCTATGAGAAGCATCATATGCAACTCACGGTAAGTACAGTGAATCCAATTCATGTTGAAGTACATGATGAACTGGCGATATGAAGCCGGGAGTGAACAAAGAATGACACTACGGCCAAAAGTCTCATTCAGAGGGAAATCTTGTCGCCTCAACTGCTCGATCAAATCGATCAAGTGAAGCACATGAGGGCTCACAGCCTGCCCTTCATCAAGTTTAGAATGGAACAATTCCATCGAAACTTTATGAACAACGACCTTTTCCTGGTTAATGAACGATTCATGAAGTTGTGTCATCATGCTATATGCATCGTGCATCTCCCAATAAGTCTTCTTAAGCTCAGAAGAATGTGAACTCAAGTTGAATGATTTAACCCTTAAATCATCATCCTTCCATCGCTGGAAAGTCTCCCGTTCTTCAAGTAATGCTTCGGGTGATATAGCAAGCGGTAATGGACCTTCCAAAATATATCACAGTTTCTCAGAATTGAGGACAATCCTCAAGTCCATATCCCAATTCGCAAAGTTTTCTGCGCCTTTCAGTTTGTTCGTATCAAGCATACGTGTAAAAGGATTGGGTGGAGGTACCGCCATCGCAAATCTATCAAATAGACAGCGAAACAACGGTCAGTAAATAAGAAGATAAAAGATCATAACAGTTTCATAATATATCATAAACCATTAGCTAGATTATGGATTTTTAATCTAAAAATGCCCCTCCAACTATTTCATGCAATACTGTAATCCCCAAAAAGAATACAAAACATGCGATAATCAAATCATAACGTAATAGTGAAAGGTTGAGCCCATGAATATATTTCAGCTCACAGCTTTGGCACTTTCTCGCCTACGTATATTCATTTATGTAGACAACAAATTGTCGATCACTCAATAGTGACTCCTGGGTTTTTGATCCTGGCCGTTTCTCGTTGTGACAGCTTTGGCACATTCACAAGGAGGCGTACCAAGGTCAAACTTGTCAATGATGAATTCAAGATACTTACGTAACCCTGACAGCTTTGGTACGTTTAGGATTGCGCTTTCGCTTGAATTCACCTAATATAAAATATATTCGGTATAGATAAATTTTTACCGGCCATATCCTCACAGGTTTGGCACGTTCTCGGATATAGTCGTAGAAAATTTACCGATAAGCGGTATTGATAAGACGAATCGATTAATATATACCAATACATATTAAATTATAAACCTTATTATAATTAGGGATTTTCCGCTAAAGATAATTTATTTATTTAATCAAATTAAATAAGTATAAGCATGCATTAATGTCAAGATTAAAGTCAATATTGAATTTTAAAGGCTTTATCATATATCAGGGTTCCAAATCAGACTCGCTCTAATACCATTTTTGTTGGGGTTTTATTGGGAATTACAAGGTTAGCGCAGCGGAACGCGGAAAAAAGATTTCTCCGATTTCAAAAATTTTTCTTGGAACATTTAAATAAACTTATTTATTTAATTAACCAATACTTTAATTATGAAATATAACCTAAGAAATCATATTTCTTTTAATTATAAAATTACCCCAAACTTTTACAAATTAATTATTTTAGTTTAAATATGTAAATTACATATTTAATTAATTCCAAATTAATCCCAAAATAATTTTTTCAAATTTGCCACAAAACCAGAAATATTTTCCAGATTTGCGACACTGCCCAGATTTTTCTGGAATTTACAAAGCAGCCAGGAATTTTATTGATTGTAATTTGGCCCAATTTGTTCAAAACATGTGAAGATCAAATCCAATTAATCCAAAATTTTACATGCATCAAATATACATCAAATTAAAGCTTATGTATGAAAAGGACCAAAATTTGAGTGGGTTAAGAACCCTAATTTCACAAATCACTGAAATTGGGCAATTTACACTAAA
This sequence comes from Zanthoxylum bungeanum, assembly GCA_019454045.1. Classification (NCBI taxonomy): domain Eukaryota; kingdom Viridiplantae; phylum Streptophyta; class Magnoliopsida; order Sapindales; family Rutaceae; genus Zanthoxylum; species Zanthoxylum bungeanum. Next base: position 57,403 of record SKCR01021390.1, on the reverse strand, counting down.
TTAATAAAATTCAATACTTTAATCTTCAAAATACTACACCAATTAATTCTCACCATCATGAAATTAATCAAGAACAATTCTAGGCTAATTATGAATGGCTAATTAACTCTAGAATAGAAACTTTAATTTTTTAATTAATTTATTAAGCTTAATTACATTAATAAGCAAATAAATTAATTTTACATGCTTAAACACATCCAACAACATCCAACAAATTTAATTCAAACTAAAAGAGTAGAGACATGATCTTAACATATCCATTGAAGTTAAGAAATATTGAAACAATTTTCATGAATAAGAAGAATTGGAATTACTTACAAAATACAAAATCCAGTTTTGCTTTGATTTCTTTTCTTTTTCCTTTTTGCTCTCAATTCTCTCCTTTGTAATGTTTGTTGAAGTTGTCTAAGTGTGTAAAATGAAACAAAACAACTTTGATATACCCAACATACCTTGGCCGAATTTTTGCTTGCCAAAATAATCAACAATTATTCATTTGTTGAAAAATAATTGGTCCCAATTTACAAAAATAAAGCAACTTTTACACTTTAATAAAGTTAACTAAATGTGTTCCAATTAGAATAAGTCATTTCCAATTTTCATAAAGTTGAAATCATTACTTAAGATATTTATTTTATAAATTAATTTAATTATTTAACAGTTATATAATTAATTAATAAATTTAAATATCTTGAATATATGTATTACATTTACAATAAATATCTTAAATACATATATTAATGATATAAGTCAAATATCATAATTTGATATTTTATTAATATGTATTTAATAAAATCAAGTATTAAATAAAATACACATCAATATTGGAAATGATCAATAGGTCCCGATTGCATGTATTTTTCGTTTAACCATTAAACGAGTTATAAATAATCAGTATTATTCATAACAGTTGCCCTAATGCTCTACGAGTAAATTTCATTAGTGAGCTCTCTAGATTCAGGAATATCCGTCACGAAATCAAATTACGTGTCCATAATTCACCCACCGTAAATTACGACGAACACGGATAAACTCACTGAATCATACAGGTCGAGGTCAATGCATACGTATAATCCCTCCGTCACAGGTATCCGGATTAATCCAGAGATATAGATACAAAATTCAAATCTCTATAGATATAATCACTTCGACGTTTCTATTAGCAATCCCTCAAATAACATTTAGAACTAATTTCTACAGTGTACCACGGGCCATGGATTTAACAGATTTCTAATTCCATATTGAATACCTATACTCTGTACACAGAGCTGACGGATTCTATCTTGATACACACAGATATCCTGAGTATCAGTCCACACCCAACGAACAGGCGGAGGTCTGATCTAAATAGATCGGTGGCGTGACTACCATCTAAGTGGGGAGGATAACTCAGATATCCACAGTGGTATCTCAAGTCAAAGAATCACTATGCTCACTCAACCCGAGAAGATTCTTATTGACATTGGTGTGACCATCCATAAGAATCTTCGGTGAGTCGTTCAATGTTTATCCGCTATAAACACCTACACGTCAATACGAGTCTCCAAGACTCATGGTTCACTGAGAAACCATCGGAATCCAAGATTCCAATATACGACATGTACCAGTCTCTACGAGTTTACTTTACTGACCAATAGTGTAAACATTGACCGTGAACTGTCTAAGAATGACAACGTCATGATACAACTCAATGTCAGTAGCGACGCTTTTCCAACAGTATCATAACTAATCATTCTAAGGTCGGTTATGTCTTTACCATATTGAAGAAGAAGTTATATAAAAGAAACTGTTCATTTTATTCATAATAAAATGTTACATTAGTATTTACATAGAAATATATAATAAAATTGGCGCTCGAAGCACCAACCCTAACAAATACATATACATTAGCCCATCCACAAGTTGGGTATAGGGCATATCCCTAATAATCTCCCACGTGCACTATAGCAACTAGTATGAATCTGGATACCATACTCTCAGGTGTGCCTATCATGCTTTTGTTGAGTCAGCCCTTTAGTCAGAGAATCTGCAAGATTATCTTCTGTAGGTATTTTCTCAATAATAACTTCTTTTCTCTCAACAATCTCCCTGATGAGATGAAATCGCCTGAGTACATGCTTGGATTTATGGTGGGACCTTGGTTCCTTGGATTGAGCAATGGCGCCCGTGTTGTCACAGTACATCGTGACGCCATTCTTTATCGTGGGAATCACTTCCAACTCCGTGACGAACTTCTTTATCCAGACTGCTTCTTTAGCTGCCTTAGATGCTGTAATATACTCGGCTTCAGTGTTGGAGTCCGTTGTAGTTGACTGCTTTGAGCTTTTCCAAATGACAGCACCGCCATTCAAAGTAAACAGATATTATGTTTGAGATCTGCTGTCATCCCTATCGGTCTGAAAGCTTGCATCATAGTAACCAATGACTTTCATCTTAGAACAATCTCCATATGTCAAAAACATATCCTTTGTTCTTCTTAGATACTTGAGGATTGTTTTGACAACTGACCAGTGTTGCTCACCAGGATTTTTCTGATACCTGCTCGTTATGCTAAGAGCATAAGAGACATCAGGTCTTGTACATAGCATGGCGTACATGATCGATCCTATTACTGAAGCATAAGAGATCATACTCATACGCTCTCTATCTGAAGGAGTATGTGGATATTGCTCCTTAGATAATTTGATTCCATTACAAGTAGATAAATTACCTCTTTTGGAATCTTCCATTTTGAATCTTTTCAAAACATTATCTATGTACGTAGATTGAGAAAGTCCTAACAACCTCTTAGATCTATTACGATAGATCTTAGTGCCGAGGATGTAGGCTGCTTATCCCAAATCTTCCATGGAGTAATTATGAGATAACCATTGCTTGGTGGCTTGCATCATGAGAATATCATTCCCGATGATTAATATGTCATCGCTATATAATACAAGAAATACAACAGCACTCCCACAACTTTTCCTGTAAACACAAGGCTCGTCTATATTTTTTATGAAGTCAAATTCGTTGATTGTCTCATCAAATCGTATATTCCAACTTTTGGAGGCTTGCTTGAGTCCATAAATGGATCGTTTAAGCTTGCATACTTTATTATGATCATCCTTAGATGTAAACCCCTCAGGTTGTGTCATATAGACTTCCTCAACGAGGTTCCCATTAAGGAAAGCTGTTTTGACATCCATCTGCCAAATCTCATAATCAAAGTGTGCAGCTAGTGCCAGTAAAATTCGAATGGACTTTATCATTGCAACAGGCTAGAAGGTTTCCTCATAGTCAATTCCTTGAATTTGTCTATAACCTTTCACCACCAACCTAGCCTTATAGGTTTGGATGTTGCCTTATGCATCAGTTTTATGCTTGTAAATCCACTTGCAGCCTATGGGTTTTTCCCTTCAGGTGCATCTACCAAGTCCCAGACTTGATTCTGATACATAGAGTCTATTTCGGATTTCATGGCCTCAAGCCACTTGACTGAATCAATGTCACACATTGCTTCGTCATAACTGGTGGGATCGTTATTATCAATGACCTGATCATGTTACTCATCAATATGGAAACCATATCTTTCAGGCTCATGCCTTTCCCTACCAGACCTTCTGAGTTCATAACCTTGTGGTTGCTTCGTCGCTGCCCTTTTGAGGGGCCTGGGGTTTAGTTCTATGTTAGTTTATTCTTCTCATATCTCATCGAGGTCAAGTCTACTCCCACTATATTTCTTGAGAAGGAATTCATTCTCTAGAAATTTAGCATTTCTTAAGAAAAATGTTCTTGTTCATTTGGGACGTAGAACACGTATGCTCTTGAGTTCAAGGCATATCCTACAAACTTACATTTAACTGCCCTATCTCCAATTTGTTAGTTTGTGTGAGCTTAACATATGCGTCTCATCCATAAACTCTTAGATAACTAAGACTAGGACGTTTCCCAAACCATAACTGATATGGTGTTTGACTAACAGTCTTGGAAGGAACTTGGTTTAGTAGTAGTGTTGCAGTTTCTAAAGAAAAACAATGAAATGAAAGAGGTAGATTCGTGTCTGGCATCATTGATCGGACCATATCTAATAATGTCCGATTTCTCCTTTCGGAGACCCCATTATGCTGTGGAGTTCCCGGAGGAGTCCACTAGGAAACAATGAAATTTTCTCTCAAGTAATCTTGAAATTTTTTGCTTAAGTATTCACCACCTCTGTCACACCTTAGTAACTTAATACTTTTATTAAGCTGGTTTTCTACTTCAGTTTTGAAGTCTTTGAATTTCTCAAAGGCTTCAGATTTGTACCCTATAAGGTACACATTCTTATATCGCGAGTGATCATCGATAAAGGTAATGAAGTAGGAGAATCCACCTCTAGCGGTGACTAACATTGGTCCGCATACATCAGAGTGTATGAGTTCTAATGTCTCCGCTGCACGCTGTCATTTACCTTTGAAGGGTAATTTGGTCATTTTACTATGTAAACAAGACTCTCAAGTTCCATAAGGTTCATATTTGAAGGGTCTGAAATACCCATCCTTATGTAGATTATTTAATCTTGTTTCATTGATATGACCTAAGCAACCGTGCCATATAAGTGATTCATTGAGATTATTCGAGTTAACGTTGTATATATTAGAGGTTGAACATTCTTTATTAGTTTATAAGACATAGATACCATTATTCAAAATACCATCTCCATATTTTATTTCATTGAAATAAATAGAACATTCATTATAACTTATTAGGCATGAAAATCCTTTATTACATAAAGAATAAATTCAAATGATGTTCTTTACTAGAGAATGTACATAAACCCAATCTTCTAAGTCTAAAACTAAACCATTCGGCAAAACTAATAAATAAGTCCCCACCCACGATGCAGCCAGTTTTGCTCCATTACCCATGCGTAAGTCAACCTCCCAATGATGAAGTCTCATACTATTTCTCAGGCCCTGCACATTGTTACACAAGTGAGTCCCACAACCGGTGTCAAGCACCCAAGTAGAAGGTTCAGAGTTTTGAGAATATTGTTCAATCATATAAAACATACGTGAATCATTGGGCTTCTTGGCCTCTTGGGCTTCCCTAGCTTCCTTGGCTTTCAAGGATCTGCAGTTTTTCTTCCAATAACCCTTCTTTCCATAAAAGAAACATTTCTAATTTCCCATTTTCTTCTCCACCTTACCATTGGGCTTTAGGTGATCTGGCGCCTTGGCTTTGCTCTTATTTTTCTTTGGGCCTCATGGCTTCAAGCCCGTACCCGTAAGTATGGCGGAGGGTTGTAAGCTCCGGTTTCAAGTCCTTCTCTGCTTGCTTTATCAGATTGTGCAATTATGCTAAAGTAGCTTATTTATCAGACATATGAAACTGCATAATAAAGTTAGAGAATTCTTTTGGTAAGGACTGAAGAATTTGATCCTGACATATCTCATGATCCATGATGAACCCGAGGTTGGCCAATTTTTCAATGTGGCCAATCATCTTAAGCACATATCCACTAACAGATCCTTCCTAATTCCTTGTTTGGAATAAGGCACATGACACTTGGAATCTTACGGTATGAACGGAAGTTGCATATAACTTCTTCAAGTGAAAGATGATGGTTTGAGCATCCATATCTTCATGAGCTTTCTGAAGTTCGTCCGACATAGAGCCAAGCATTATGCAAACTGCTTGCTCATCATCATCGACGTGTTTCTTCCAAGCATCAAATGTATCCTGGTCAGCATCTTCTGCGGGTTCAGGGAGAAATGATCTTTCAAGAACATAGAAAATCTTCTCTTGTCGTAAGACAATTTTAAGGTTTCTAAACCAGTTATTATAGTTGTCCCCCTTGAGCTTATGCTCATCAAGGATGGAACGAAGTGATACTCTATTTTCCATTTGAATGTTTGTGAAATATTTTAACCCACCTGTTAAGAGAGATTGTTAAAATTAGGAATATGTTTTCATTAATGTTTCATAATAACATGGGCTTTTAATATTATGAATTTTCTCCCACTCAATTGTTTTAGGTAGGTTCCCAACCAATTTATGATATAAATCAAAAATTATAAAATCACAAATCATTGGGTTGGGCAATCAAACATGCCATAGCTTATGCTAGTCCTTGTGGGCTCCCAATCTTTGCCACTAAGTTATAAGACCATGCCTAAGGGTCGCTACGTCTTATGAATCAGAAAAGTCAAACCATTGTCAATAGTACGATTTAGGGACAAATTGGTATTAGTCAGTCTGGTAAAGCCTTGTCCTGCCAATACGGTTTAAGCCCATTGGGTCTATACTTTACAATGGGAGGCAAATTTTAGACTTAAATTATTATTGAGGATTTTAGCAAGTTTAAGTGAATAACTGTCAAATGGATTCCTCCATTGAAAATTTCCCAGATGGAGGGTGGAGTGAACTCTCTTAAATACCCTTACCTCTTACGCTCTTATCGCTTTGGTGACAGGAATAAATAATAGATCCTCTAAATTAGTCCAACACTTTAATTATGCTTTAAGGTAAGCTTTGAGTAAATGATTATCTAGATGTCTTCACAGCTTTTCCTTTTGGCTATAAAAAGGTAGTGAATGAAAGAAGACACCAAATCATTATCTAACTCTAGTAATATCTTTGGTTAAATTAACTTTAGTTTGGAAAGTTTTATTAACGCCTTGGTGTTGGGTTCTCTAGGTCAAACCAAGATCAATTTAAGCATTTAAACATGTGAATACATCAAAGTAAAGTTGCGGAAATACTCAATTTGATCGGCTTTTGGATGCGATGAAACACAAAAATTTTGCTCCTTCCTTGAAGCTCTCGGCCATGGCCTCCATGGTTGTCTCCTTGTGTTCTTCAAGCTCCATGCTTTGTGTGTGATTCCATGCTCAAGGGTTTGTTTCCCTATCACATTTGGATGACTCTTTAGTGTGCTAGGACCTTCCAAATTTTGCCGTAAAATTTCCCTTTTCTTCTTCATGCTATCGGCATTGAGAGAAATATTGAGAGAATTTCGGCCCTTGGCCAAATGTTGAAGAGATGAGAGGAGAGAAGTGTTGTGATGTATTTGTTTTCTAAAAACTAATACCAATTTCCAAATTCAAAATTTGGTACATGACTTTAAAGTCTCCAACCACTTCCATCAATCACAAATTGTCAAGTTGTCAATCACCAAAAAGGTGACAAGACACCCATCACATGAATGACTAATGATGTGACGCGTGATGTGACTTTTGGGCCCCAATCGATTCGAAATATGAGTGGGCCCGCAAACACTCCCGGGCTCGGGTTCGATAATTCCGAATTAACGAATTTTCCATTGCGACGTAATTAAATCAAATTTAATTAAATAATTATGCCTAGCAAAATTACTATTCACATCGCTAACGAATTAATTTTAATTAAATCGTTTGCCCGAATTAAAATCTAGTTTTAATTCCGTGTCGAAATCTAATTTCGTATAATATATCGAATATATTATTTTATCGATTAATTCCAAATTAATCGTTCTCTCTCTTTAAATAATATTTTATCCTAGATAAAATATCTCCGTAATTAATTCTAGATTAATTTTCTCTCTCTAATAATTAATCCTAGATTAATTATATCTGAGTCATACTTCATAGGTGAATCTTCGGGAAACGACCCATGAGATCCCCGGATATGTTGGCTAATACTACATTTTTACCGATTTACAAGACATGATTGGCTTCTAGCAAAGCACCGTGCCTACCCAATTCTCCAGAAATATTCTTAAAGGAATATGTAATCTGTATCAGGTGTAGTATATACAGTATTGCGTATTGCGATCCAGTATCGGATGTCACGTGCTAGGTCTGTGGTTGGAATTGTGTCTGCCCCGTATGAAGCACATATCAGATCTCTGGTAACAAGTCTCTATAATCAGATAATCATGACCTTGTCATATTATCCCGATGACTGCAGTACATAAGAGTACTAGTTCCGTATCCTACGTGACCATCATCTCCATATGACTGGAGTGATACTTCCATCTTGACATCACAGCCAATACACTACAATTCTCAATATACCTAGAAAAGGCGTACACAGAACCGGTTAAAGCCCTAGATGACCAAAACCAAAGTATATAGATTGTCGCAAGTATTAGCGGTGCAAGTCTCAGGTTAAGACCAAATACACCTACCCTGATTCGGACTTCCATAGACACATAGTCATACTACCAGTGGAATTCTGAGGGGTCTATCCAGAACGAAGCTGTTTCCATACCATCGATAAACACAACCTCCTATTACACTTGCATGAGTATCCAATACCCAAATATATGAGAACTATGCCGTTATGCTCCCATAAAACGCACAAGTACAATACTAGTTTATGCCGCATTATCGATGTCCAATCTTGATAATACTGTGACTATGGATGTTTTAATGATTAAACCTTCGTGGATTGATACTGTCTCATATAATCTCAATCCGGAACTAATCATAAGGACCTTTCATCATTTATGTATCTTGGGAATTTAATTACAAATGATAAAAGAGCAATTTCCTTTGTCACATAGTTAATTTGTACAACAACACAATATTCTGTACAAATAGTGAGGCTATGGGTCATAATTTTCCAACAATCTCCCACTTGGCCTATAGCCAATCACTCAAGTGTCCTACACTTGAACTATGTATGGTTCGCTCAAACTTCTGCCGAGGAAAGACTTTTGTCAGCGGATTTGCAAGGTTATCATCTGATGCGATTTATTCGATAATCACATCGCCACGATGTATGTGTTAGACATTATGTCCCATAGCGTCACTGTTTGTAAATGATATTGTATTATTGTACAAAATTAACTATGTGATAATGAAATTGCCTTTTGCCGTTTTGTAATATTATTTACTTTGACTTATAAATGGCGAAAGTCCATATGATTAGTACCTGGACTGAGAATGATATGAGACAGTATCAGTCCCCAAAGGTTTAATCATTAAATATCCCTAGTCGTAGTATTATCGAGACTGGACATCGATAATGCGGAATAGACTAGTATTGCGCTTGTGCACGTTGTGAGGGCACGACGGCATAGTTCTCATATATTTAAGTATTGGATACTTATGCAAGTGCGATAGGAGGTTGTGTTTTACCGATGGTACGGAAAACAGCTTCGCTCTGGATAAACCCCGCGGAATCCCATTGGTAGTATGTCTGCGTGTCATGGGAGGCCGCATCAGGGTAGGTGTATATGGTCTTAACCTGAGACTTACATCGCTAGTACTTGCGACAATCGGTAAACTTTAGTTTTGGTGGTGGGTGGACCTTAACCGGTTCTGTGTACACCTCTTCTGGGTTATTTATCAGAATCGTAGTTACTGGTATGTAATGTCAATATGGTGCTCGGGTTGCGTTCTAATCATAATATGTCTCAAACTCTCTTGCTAGTTACAAGGTAATCGTATATACTGGAAGGGCACAGAACTTAGTACTCTATAAAAGGTTGCAACCGTCGGACATGAGAAAGCAGAGATAATGCACGTAGGGCATGTAAACAAAATCAGTACTTTTGGATGGTCCGTAAATGGAATAATACAAAGGGAACTCGAGAACTGGGACATACTTGACGAGGTAAGTTGTATGGTGATATCCCATGTGTATATCGCGAGACTTAGTTGTCTATAAACTATGTTAATGATGCGTTCGCGTTATCGGCAGGTTCTGAGTATGGACGTATGCAGTAAAGACATACGATCAAGCGGATAGCACAAAACACTCACATGGATGAGTCCGGGACGATACACTGCTCGATGGTCGGCTCCTGCGTATGCCTATCTGGGCGCATCCGATACGTGGATCGGATTGATCACACAATTACGCAATCGGAAAACTAGGGTGTGGCCTAACCGGTCTGGTATGTCTGTGTGTTCGAGTCATCATAACATGGAACAATGATGTCACATCATATTCCTGCAGACATAGAAGATGATATTTCGGAGACTTAACAGGGTAGGACATATGGAACAATACGGGCAGCAAGAACAGATTTAGACTTACCAGGTGTAACTATAAATTGCGTACGGACATACACAGATTCCGAGCTATGATCACGAACTGGAAAACGAAACAAACTCGGAAAGATAACTCTTAAGACTACGGGATAATAGGCGAGAGTCGGGGGGCCTATAAGACCATCGAGGTAGGGAGTATGCGCGGCTGTTGTCTCGGATTAAGACGAGTAGGACGAACCGAGACGACCGTATTTACTGCCAAAATATCCGGAGATCTCTTGGGTCGCTTCCTGAAGATTCACCTATGATATTTGATTCGAACTTAATTAATCTTGGATTAATTGCGGAGAAACTTTATCTCGGATAAAGTGCCTTATTTAGAGAGAGAGAACGGTTAATTTGGAATTAATCGATATAATTATTATATTCGATATAATAATCGAAATTCGATTTCGACGCGAAATTAAAATTAGATTTTAATTCGGGCGTACGAGTTAATTTAGAATTAATTCGTAAGCGACGTAAATAATAATTTCGCTAGGAGCGATTATTTATTTAAATCCGATTTAATTAACGTCGCGACGCTAGCTCGGTATTTCGGAAATATCGAACCCGAACGCGTGAGTGGACGTGGGCCCACTTTCATTGGGAAACGTGTGGGGCCCACATGACACTTGTCATTGATATGGCATTGCATGTTAATAGTGTACAAAACACTCTAAGGCATTGCATGGTGATAGTGTGCATTTCACTCAAAGGCATTGCATGGAGTTTGAGTGTTTGACACTCTAAGCCATTGCATGGTTTATGTCATAGATTTATTATTAATTTAATAAATTATAACATAAATATAAATTGATTTTTGGTAATACAAAGATTAATTAATCAAGACATTTCACAAAAACTCTCTCTTCTCTCTCAAATTGCCGTGAACACCATTGTCAAGGGCAAGGAAGATTTGATCTTCCACTTCTCCATTTTTGCTAGCACAAGCAAGGGATCAAAAGAGGTGATAGGGAAACCATCAAAGAGCTTGGAATACAAAAGCTTGGAGCTTCAAGTCTTCTTCCTCCTCTTGGCCGAATCCTCCACCACTTGGAGCTTCTACCATTTGATCTTCTACTTCATCACAAGGCATTGTAAGTATGATTCCGCCATACTTCATGTTTAAATATATATTCTTTATAGTATTTCACATGCTTAATCTTTGTTTGGGACATATTATAGAAACCAACAATGGTATCATTGAGCTAGGTTTAAGCATGAAATACTTTAGGTTAAAATTTGGGTAAAATTGATTGAAGCATGTTCTTGTGAAATTTGATGAATGAGTATGCTTATATGTATGTTAAATGACATTATATGAAATCAATTTTATGAAAAATGCATTGGATGATTTTTCCCCAAAAATTTCTACCTTGGCCGAATGGGTGTGATAAATTGATTGAAGCATGTTCTTGTGAAATTTGATGAATAAGTATGCTTGCATGTATATAGAATGATATTACATGGAATCAATTTTATGAAAAATGCATTGGATGATTTTTCCCCAATATATTCACCTTGGCCGAATGGCATGATGAAATTGATATAAGCATGTTCTTATGAAATTTGATTAATAAGTATGCTTGCATGTGTATAACATGATGTTATATGGAATCAATTTCATGAAAAATGCATTGGATGATTTTTCCCCAAATCCATGCCTTGGCCGAATGTATTACTACTTGGAGTGGTTTGATATTTTTTTGTATAGATCATTGGATGACTTAGAACGTGTATGGGACGTAGATTAGTAATTCAATCGGATTGAAATACAAATCGATACACAAAAACTCACCTTGGCCGAATACATAAGACATGTAATGGAGTTGATTTTTTGTTAAAATTAATGTTGGACATTTATTTTGAACAATACATGATTAATAAATTAAATGGGTATTATTGGAATATTTGGTTTAATATGTTAATCTTGATATTACACTTTAATTAATTGGATTTTAATGTTTGGAATATTAAAATTTAATTAATGGGCTTAATTGTTAATTGGGCTTTTAATATTGTATTTGGGCATAATGGGCTTGGTTGGACCAAGTAGATTTGGGCCAAATGGATTGGATCCAATTTGGGCCTAAATCACTCCATTAAGTCCAAATATAATATAATGGGCTTTAATAATTTAATTGGGCCTTATGGGCTTGAAATTGGTTTTATGGCACTTAAGGGTGATTCCTTATTTGGGCTTGGTAATTGGGTATGACCCACATTGACCAAAGCCCAAGCCTTAATAAATCAATTGAAAGCCCATTTGACTCGAATTAAATTAAACATTGGATGTTAGTTGGGCTTTGAGACCCAATAGAATTGGATTTAGAATCTAAGTCTTTAAAGCACATTAAAGTGTAAACATTTAATTTGGAATTAAATAATTGAATTAGTATTGAATACGAATTAAAAGATTTAATTAATAAGTAGTTCGATATAATTCGCGAATTCGTACCTTGTGTACTTATTCTCAATCGAGTTGGACTCGCGCAAAATCAAACCGTTGTTTGAACATTGGATGATCACTTTAACAAAGACTAATTAATTGGATTAGATTGGTTGTAAAAGCATGTCTTGTTTGAATATATATGTATGTGATGAATGAATAGTGTATATCGGATGGATATTAGAAGGGAAAGGGTAATTTTAGAAATTATTGTAAATTTGGAATTTATAAATTGGACCTGCGTGTCCAGCCTTATCTCTTTATCTCTTTGTATTCTCTTCTCACCTAATTCCCCTCAATGTAAATGAGGTTTCTCTTATTGTATTATGTAATTGGGTAGAAGTAGAATAGTGCTAACGGGGAGAGGAAAGGGAGTGATTTGTTCTAGGAACAAGTTGTTTATATATCCATCCGCATATCACTATTATTTTACTTTACGCGCTTTATGATGTTTTAGAAGCATGCTTAAGGGTGTATGATGATGAGACCTAACAAAGAAAATTAATTGGTTGCCAATTACGCAAAAATCCCTCAAACAATATTAAGCGATTTTCCTTCCGTTGAATGATTCTTTCTCAAGATCCGAAATTGGCATTGGTTTGTTGGCCAAAGTCAAGACCTTTGTCAATTGAGGATGTGTTTGAATCATGAGAATTTTGTTCCACATCGGTGTCCTGTCCAAGTTGTGATTTGTTGGCCAAAGTCAAGATCACTTCTTGTCCATCGACATTGATTACGAAATTTTCCTTGTCAATGGGTCCCGCTTAACTGGAATCATTAGGTTTGTTGTGCCAAAGCCAAGGCTTAGTTGATTCAGAGGAAATGGTTAGGAAAGTATTAGATACATTGACATATGTATTAGATATATATGTTTCGGACTTGGATGTCCACCTACCGGATCTAGGAATTGGATGGGATCCAATTGATCTTCGAGATCTACCTAGTTAAATATCATACAATTGTTGGCCAAAGTCAAGGTTGTGTGTTATTTAACGGGATCCTAGCCCACTAGGAAATTAGATTTCCCGAGTTGTCTACAGAGGGTTAGAAACTTGAAGAAAATAGTGGGAGGCTATTATTGAATTTGCAATTTCATTCAGATATTTAGCCTTACGCGTCTTTCAAAATTATTTCGTCAATATTTTAAATAATTAGTTGGACTAATATATTGTTATTTTTATATGTAACAGTTTGACTGTACCCATAACATCGTTGACTTTATAGTTGGACTATAGTTGTCAAGATGACTGGCAAAGGTAATATCCGCGACATAATCATGGGCGATAATGTCTTCAAAGGGACAAACTTTGCCGACTGGGAAATGAACCTCAAGATAGTGCTTGGGGCTGAGAGGATACTGTATACTATTCAGAGACCTCTCCCGCCTAAACCCACTGAGCCACTGGAGCTAGAGTTATGGAAAACTCATAGTGATGATTGTGACCAAGCTCAGTCAGTTATGCTAGCTGCAATGACTCAGCATTTCAGACGCCAGAATAGGGACTTGGATCCCTATAACATGATGGCAAGATTGCGTGATCTTCACCGCACCAATAAGCGGATGAAGAGGTACGAGCTAGTAAGGAAACTCTTCCGCTCCCGGATGACAGATGGCGCATCAGTTGAAGCCCATGGGGCTCAAATGATTGCCGATATTGATGAGTTGGCCAATATGGGAATAGTCTTGGAGGCTGATCTGACTATAGATATGATCTTGCAGTCACTTCCTGATACTTGGAAACAAATCATAGTCAACTACAAGTTGATGGATACTGACGACACTCTTGGAGAGTTGTTGTCTGTGCTGAAGGAGTCCGAAAAGGAACTCCTAAAGGGGAGCAAGCGCGAGGCGCATTTAGCATTGACCTCTCATGCGCCAAAGGGTGGCCCCAAGGCAATTGGAGGTGCAAGGAAGAAGAAGTTCAAGAAGAAGGGTAAAGGCAAGTTGACAGTGGCTTCTAGGAAGCCAAAGGACAAATCTCGCGACATCTGCCTCAACTGCGGCAAGAGGGGTCACTGGAAACGTGACTGCCGAATGAGCATTGTGCAGAGGGAGGATATCAAGGCTGGCAAGGCCATTGCCTCTGGTATGTTTGTTATTGAGATAAATATGAATACTTCTAGTTTTAAAATTGGATTTTTGATTCTGGTTGTGGTGCTCATATTTGTACTGATGTGCAGGATCTGCATGATAGCAGGGTGCTGGCATCAGGGGAGATGGATCTACGGGTCGGAAACGGAACACCAGTTGCTGTTTTGGCCGTAGGGACTTTTGTTTTAGTACTGCCCTCAGGGCATGAACTTAAACTTTTGAACTGTTATTTTGTGCCTAGTTTAACTAGGAATATAATATCTGTATCTTTGTTAACCCAGCAGGGTTACACTTTTGTATTCAGGAACACAGGGTGTTATTTATATAAAAATGATACAGAAATTTGCACAGCTGTTGCAAATAACGGTCTTTATATTTTGAATATAAATGAATCTCCTAAAATGACAAACAAAAGGCTCAAAGGAGTAATCTAAAAGATGAAGCTTATATGTGGCATTGTCGTCTGGGACACATCAACAAGACTCGCATATCCACACTTTCAAAGAGTGGGTACTTGGACGAATTTGATCCCAATTCATATGACGTCTGCGAATCTTGTCTTTTAGGCAAAATGCCTAAATCACCTTTTAGCGGTAAAGGTGAACGTGCCACAGAACTGTTAGCTCTCGTTCATACTGACGTATGCGGGCCCATGTCTAGCCAGGCTAGAGGTGGATTTCACTACTTCGTAACCTTTACAGATGATGCATCTCGTTACGGTTATGTGTATCTTATGAGACACAAGTCGGAAACTTTTGAGAAATTCAAAGAGTTTCGACACGAAGTGGAGAAACAAACAGGGAAGAGTATTAAGACATTACGGTCAGACCGTGGTGGCGAATACTTAAGTTATGAGTTTCAAGATTACTTGAAAGAATATGGTATTCTTTCACAGTGGACTCCTCCTGGAACACCGCAATTAAACGGTGTGTCCGAACGGAGAAACCGCACCTTGTTGGACATGGTGAGGTCAATGATGAGTCGCACTGAGCTACCAATATCCTTCTGGGGATACGCATTAAACAGTGCTATACTTATTTTGAATAAGGTACCGTCGAAGTCTGTTGAACAGACTCCATATGAGATATGGACAGGAAGGAAACCAGGTTTCTCTTTCCTGAAGATTTGGGGATGCTGGGCATATGTTAAACGTTTGGAAGGTACCAAACTTGAACCCAAATCTGATAAATGCCTTTTCGTTGGATATCCTAGGGAAACCAAAGGATATTACTTCTATTACCCACAAGAGAACAAAGTATTTGTTGCTCTACATGCGGTTTTCCTTGAGAAGGAATTCCTAAATGCAGTGGTAAGTGGGAGGAAAGTAGAACTCGATGAAGATCGTAGTGATACTGTTCCTGGCATGAATCAACGACGGAACAAGAACAGACCGTCCGGGATGAGTCTGTACCACAAACTTCACATACACAAGGACCGCGTAGGTCGGAGAGAGTCAGAACAGTACCTGAGAGGTATGGGTTTCTGATCTCACCTCATATAGATATTAATCTTATTGAGGATAATGAGCCGGCTACGTATGAGGAAGCGATACAAAATATCGATTCCGCTTTATGGCAAGAGGCCATGAAGTCCGAGATGGATTCCATGTACGCCAACCAAGTTTGGACACTGGTTGATGCACCAGAAGGCGTAAAGCCTATTGGATGCAGATGGATCTTCAAGAAGAAGACCGACATGGATGGCAACGTACAAACGTACAAGGCTAGGCTTGTAGCAAAGGGGTATCGTCAACAATATGGTATTGATTATGACGAAACCTTCTCACCCGTTGCCATGATTAAATCCATTCGGATAATGCTTGCAATAGCTGCATATTTCGACTTCGAGATATGGCAGATGGACGTTAAAACCGCTTTCCTTAACGGAAACCTTTTGGAGGATGTTTATATGCAACAGCCTGACGGTTTTATCGTACCTAGACTTGCAAACAAGGTTTGTAAGTTAAATCGATCCATTTATGGATTGAAGCAAGCATCACGGTCATGGAATCAGCGTTTTGATGAGATCATAAAGGAATATGATTTCGTGCAAAACGCAGATGACCCTTGTGTATACAAGAAGGTTAGTGGGAGAGCACTTACTTTTATTGTCCTTTATGTCGACGACGTATTGCTTATAGGCAATGACATTCCCATGCTAACGTCGGTGAAAGCTTGGCTTTCATTAAAATTCTCCATGAAAGATCTGGGAGAAGCAGCCTTTATTCTTGGAATAAAGATCTACAGGGATAGATCTAGAAAGCTGCTTGGACTCTCCCAGAGTACATACATTGATAAAGTGTTGAAGAGATTCAACATGGAACAATCCAAGAGGGGATTGGTTCCAATGGTACGAGGTACCTCTCTGTCTAAGGACATGTGTCCTAAGACTCAGGAAGAGAGAGACCACATGAGTCGGATACCGTTCGCCTCGGCAGTCGGATCGATCATGTATGCCATGATATGTACACGACCTGATGTCTCATATGCTTTGAGCATGTGCAGTCGCTATCAGGCCGATCCAGGTGAAGGTCACTGGATAGCAGTTAAGAATATCCTTAAGTATCTTAAACGAACTAAGGATGCTTTCTTAATTTATGGAGGTGGAGAACTTGCGGTATCTGGGTATACCGATGCAAGTTTCCAAACCGACAAGGATGACTACAAGTCACAATCCGGGTACATTTTTTTTTGAATAACGGAGCAGTGAGCTGGAAATCTTCCAAGCAAGATACTGTTGCCGATTCAACAACAGAAGCGGAGTACATCGCTGCATCTGAAGCAGCAAAGGAGGCAGTTTGGATCCGAAAGTTCCTAATCGGATTAGGAGTAGTTCCGTTAGCAGCTGAGCCCGTTCCATTGTATTGTGACAATAACGGGGCCATAGCACAGGCTAAGGAACCAAGGTCTCATCAACGGTCCAAGCATGTTCTTCGACTTACGTTACATCTGATTCGGGAGATTCATACATCGTGGCGATGTAAAAGTCGAGAAGGTCACATCAGATGACAACATTGCAGATCCGCTGACGAAAGCTGTTCTACAGCAAGTTTTTGAACGACACATACATAGTTCGGGTATTAGATGCTTGAGTGACTGGCTATAGGCCAAGTGGGAGATTGTTAGACATTATGTCCCATAGCGTCACTGTTTGTAAATGATATTGTATTATTGTACAAAATTAACTATGTGATAATGAAATTGCCTTTTGCCGTTTTGTAATATTATTTACTTTGACTTATAAATGGCGAAAGTCCATATGATTAGTACCTGGACTGAGAATGATATGAGACAGTATCAGTCCCCAAAGGTTTAATCATTAAATATCCCTAGTCGTAGTATTATCGAGACTGGACATCGATAATGCGGAATAGACTAGTATTGCGCTTGTGCACGTTGTGAGGGCACGACGGCATAGTTCTCATATATTTAAGTATTGGATACTTATGCAAGTGCGATAGGAGGTTGTGTTTTACCGATGGTACGGAAAACAGCTTCGCTCTGGATAGACCCCGCGGAATCCCATTGGTAGTATGTCTGCGTGTCTATGGGAGGCCGCATCAGGGTAGGTGTATATGGTCTTACCTGAGACTTACATTACATCGCTAGTACTTGCGACAATCGGTAAACTTTAGTTTTGGTGGTTGGGGACCTTAACCGGTTCTGTGTACACCTCTTCTGGGTTTATCGAGAATCGTAGTGTACTGGATGTGATGTCAAGATGGAAGTATCGCTTCAGACATATGGAGGTGATGATCACGCAGGACACAGAACTAGTACTCTATAAAAGGTTGCAACCGTCGGGACAATATGACAAGGTCAGGATTGTCCGATTTAAAGAGACTAGTTGCTTGATGTCCGATATATGTTTCGTACGGGGCAGACACATCTCCAGCCCCAGGCCTAGCATGTGACCATCCGATACTGGATCGATGTACGCAATACTACGGTATACTACGCCTGATACAGATCTTATATTCCTATAAGAATATTTCTGGAGAATTGGGTAGGCATGGCGCTTTGCTAGAAGCCAACCTTGTCTTGTAAATCGGTAAAGACGTAGTACGAGGTACGTACGTGTTCGGATTATCCGACGACCGTATTTACTGCCAAAATATCCGGAGATCTCTTGGGTCGCTTCCTGAAGATTCACCTATGATATTTGATTCGAACTTAATTAATCTTGGATTAATTGCGGAGAAACTTTATCTCGGATAAAGTGCCTTATTTAGAGAGAGAGAACGGTTAATTTGGAATTAATCGATATAATTATTATATTCGATATAATAATCGAAATTCGATTTCGACGCGAAATTAAAATTAGATTTTAATTCGGGCGTACGAGTTAATTTAGAATTAATTCGTAAGCGACGTAAATAATAATTTCGCTAGGAGCGATTATTTTTAAATCCGATTTAATTAACGTCGCGACGCTAGCTCGGTATTTCGGAAATATCGAACCCGAACGCGTGAGTGGACGTGGGCCCACTTTCATTGGGAAACGTGTGGGGCCCACATGACACTTGTCATTGATATGGCATTGCATGTTAATAGTGTACAAAACACTCTAAGGCATTGCATGGTGATAGTGTGCATTTCACTCAAAGGCATTGCATGGAGTTTGAGTGTTTGACACTCTAAGCCATTGCATGGTTTATGTCATAGATTTATTATTAATTTAATAAATTATACATAAATATAATTGATTTTTGGTAATACAAAGATTAATTAATCAAGACATTTCACAAAAACTCTCTCTTCTCTCTCAAATTGCCGAGAACTCCATTGACAAGGCAAGGAAGATTTGATCTTCCACTTCTCCATTTTTGCTAGCACAAGCAAGGGATCAAAAGAGGTGATAGGGAAACCATCAAAGAGCTTGGAATACAAAAGCTTGGAGCTTCAAGTCTTCTTCCTCCTCTTGGCCGAATCCTCCACACTTGGAGCTTCTACCATTTGATCTTCTACTTCATCACAAGGCATTGTAAGTATGATTCCGCCATACTTCATGTTTAAATATATATTCTTATAGTATTTCACATGCTTAATCTTTGTTTGGGACATATTATAGAAACCAACAGTATATCCGATGATTCAGATGAAATAATTTGAAGTAACTTATTGGGATCATTGATGAGACCATTAATTCTTTAGCCTGTGTTTGTGCCTAGCTCAGCTGCTAACAGAACTACTCCTAATCTGATTAGGAGATATTATAGATCAATGGCTTCTATTGCGACCGACCTACCCTCAACTGCAATCATATTATGCTTTTGTTGTTTATTTTGTCGGTCAATAATCTTGTTTGGAAGATTGTCCAGCTCACTGTCCGTTATTCAAACTAGATAGTACCTTTATTCGACTTATAGTCGTTTTATCGGTTAGGAAACTTGCAATAGTGAACCTAGTCACTTCAAGTTCTCCTTCTCCATCATAGTATAAGAACATCATCCTTAGTTCATCTAAGATACTTAAGGATGTTCTTACCATCAATCCGTGATTATCACTTGGATTGCCTGATTGTTACTCCATATGCTCAAAGCATATGCACACCAGGTCGTGTACATTTTTAATGTACTAGTTCTCGGAGAGTGCAAACAACTTTTGATCTATCCCAGTAGATCCTTATTCTAGAATAAAGTTGTCTCTCCCGAGTATTCTACGAAGAATTTTAATGAAAGCCAAGCTTTCACTGATTTTATTATGGGAATATCATTTCTAAGAAATGATATATCATCATATTTAGGACAATCATTGTCAGTGCGCTCCCACTAACCTCCTTATATACACAATATCATTTTCGTTTTGAATTAAATCATACACCATTAGATTACATCAAAATGATGGTTCCAAGAACGCGATGCTTGCATCAATCCATGAATGTATTGAATTACTTGCAAACCTTGTTTGCTTGTTTTGGTACGATAAAACTATCAGGATGTTGTAAACATCCTCCAAAAAGTTTCCGTTTAAGGAAAATGATTTTGTCATTCGGCTGCCATATTTCATAAATGAAACATGCAGTATTAGCAAGCATTATCCAAACAGAATTAACCATGGCAACGAGTAAAAGGTTTCGTCGTAATGGACACAATGTTGATAATGATACCTTTTCGCTACAAGCCTAGCTTTGTACGTTAGATGTTGCCATCCATGTATGTCTTCCTTGAAGACTCATATAGTACCAATAGGCACAATGCCTTCTGGTACAACAACTAGTATCCAAACTTGGTTAGTATAAATGGAATCCATTTCGGACATCATGGCACTTTGCCATAATAGGGAGTCGATACCTTGTATCATTTCCTCATAAGTAGTCAGTTCGTATTCCTCAAAAGATTGACATCTTTACGATGTAAGATCAGAAACCCATACCCCCAGGTTATTTTCTGACTCTCTCTGACTTACGTGGTTCTTGTGTATTCAAAGATTATTGGTATAGTTTCATCCTTGATGAACTATTTGTGTTCCAATAAGGAATCGGTTCCTGGAACAGTATTACTCCGATTTTCATCGAGTTTTACTTTCCTCCACTTACCACTGCATATAGGTATTTCTCTTAGTAAAATCGCATGAAGAGCAATAATCAGATTGTTCT
Organism: Zanthoxylum bungeanum; assembly: GCA_019454045.1. Lineage (NCBI taxonomy): Eukaryota > Viridiplantae > Streptophyta > Magnoliopsida > Sapindales > Rutaceae > Zanthoxylum > Zanthoxylum bungeanum. The sequence continues at coordinate 36,279 of SKCR01021390.1, read as the reverse complement.
CAAGTGAGTTGTATAAGTACTATACTTTGGTTACCCTAGGATAACCTACAAATTAGGCACTTATCCAATTTGGGTTTTAGTTTGGTATCATCCAAACATATGCCCAGCATTCCCAAATGTTCAGGAATGAGAAAACCCAGTTTTTTTCCTGTTCATATCTAATATAAAGTCTGTCAAACATATTTTTATGGAACCTTATTCAAAATAAGTTTTGCACTGTTTTATGTGTATCCCTAGAAGGAAAATGATAGCTTAGAGCGACTCATGATTAACCTTATCATGTCCAACAAAATTTGGTTTCTCCATTTGGACACACCGCTCAATTGAGGTGTTCCTGGAGGAGTCCACTACGAAAGAATACTATACTCTTTCAAATAGTCGAGAAACTTATTGCTTAAGTATTTTCATCATGCTCTAATCATGATGTTTTAATACTTTAGCCGATCTGTTTATCTACTTCGTGTCGAAACTCTTTGAATTTATCAAAAGTTTACGATTTATGTTTCAAAAGAAACACATAACCATAACGCGATGCCATATCCGTAAAGGTTACGAAGTGTTCATATCCACCTCTAGCCTAGCTAGACATGGGCCCACTTATGTCACTATGAACGAGGGCTAACAGATCGGTGGCACTTGCACTTTTACCAAGTAAAAAGTGTTTTAGGCACTTTTCCTAATAAACTAGATTCGTAGACATTAATTGAATAGAATCAAATATGTCCTTGTATCCACTCATCGAAAGTGTGGATATACGAGTCTTGTTTAATGTGTCCTAGACAACAATGCCACAAATAAGTCTCAACTGATTAATTCAGTTTGAGCTATTTGTTTGTCATGTAATATGTTTTAGATTTATTTATATTCAAAATATAAATACTGTTATTCACATCTAATGTGTTTATCTCAATATCATCTTTATAAAATAAAACACTTTAGTGTTCTAGAATGTTGGAGTTCTACGGTCCCGAGGATCGAGTATAAAGCATAAAAACAACATGTGAATACATTCAAGGAGTTACGGAATACTCACAATGATCGGTTGAGACGATGCGACGAACACAGAAACTTCAAGTCCTCCTCCAAGGTGCATTCGACAGTGACTGGTTTTGGTGTCCAAAAATTCTGCCATGGATCATCTCCCAAGCTCTAAGCTTTCGTGATGTGATTCCAAGCTCACGGGTGGGTTTCCCTATCACCTTCATATATCTCATTGTGTGCTAGCACTTGGTGTTTTTGCCATAAAACACCATTGTTTCACCTTTAATGTCACGACAAACTGAACCAGAAAATGGAAGAGAAAACAGCCCACTTTGGGCGTGAGTGAGAGGAAGAAAGAGAAGAGAGATAGTTGGTTTGGTTAGATGGAAAAAGTGTATCTAATACCAATTTTGAATTTCAAAATTCATTTAATTGTTTTTCCAAAAAAATTGGCTTTCTAAAGTCAAAAAATAAAAGCCATACCAACTTTCATCAACTCCTATCAATGAATGAATAGTGACTGGCGTCAATCACTCAAAGTGAAAGACATCTATCACTTGATTGACGAATGATGTGACGCTAGAAGCGACTAGCGATTTGACGCTGGATGTGACTTGTGTGCCGCAATCGAATTCGAAATGCGAATGCGCTCGCAACTAATCTCGATCTCGGGTTCGCTAATTCCAAATTAATGAATTTCCCGTTGCGACGTAATTAAATGATTATGCCTAGCAAAATCACTATTCACGTCGCTAACGAATTAATTCAAAATTAACTCGTTCGCTCGAATTAAAATCTAATTTTAATTCCGCGTCGAAATCCAATTTCGTATAATATATCGAATATATTATTTTATCGATTAATTCCAAATTAATCGTTATCTCTCTTTAAATGATATTTTATCTGATAAAATATCTTCTTAATTAATCCCAGATTTATTCTCCCTCTCATCTAATTAATCCCAGATTAATTAAAGTGCGAGTAATACGTCATCGGTGAATCTTCGGGAAGCGACCCATGAGATCCCAAGATATGTTGGCTGTAAATGCGGTTGTCGGACTATCCGAACACGTAAGTACCTAGTACTACGTTTTTACCGATTTACAAGATAAGGTTGGCTTCTAGCAAAGCGACATGCCTACCCAATTCACCAGAAACATGCTTACAAGAATAAGCGATCTATATAAGGCGTAATATACATAGTATTGCATATTTCGATCCAGTATCGAATTGTCACGTGCTAGGTCTGGCGCTGGAATTGTGTCAGCCCCGTATGAAGCACATGTCGGATGTCTGGTAACTATTCTCTACAATCGGATAAACATGACCTTGTCATTTTATCCCGATGACTGCAGTACATAAGAGAACCAGTTACCGTATCCTACGTGACCATCATCTCCATATGACTGGAGTGATACTTCCGTCTTAACATCACACCCAACACACTACGATTCTCAATATACCCAGAAGAGGCGTATACAGAACCTGTTAAAGCCCTGAACGACCAAAACCAAAGTATATTGATTGTCGTAAGTATTAGCAATGCAAGTCTTAGGTTAAGACCAAATACACCTACCCTGATTTCGGACTTCCATAGACACATAGTCATACTACCAATGGAATTCTGAGGGGGTCTCTCCAGAGCGAAGCTGTTTCCCGTACCATCGGTAAAACACAAACTCCTATTACACTTGCATGAGTATCCTATACCCAAATATATGAGAACTATGTTGTTATGCCTTCATAACACTCACAAGTGTAATATTAGTCTTTTACGTATTTATCGATGTCCAATCTCGATAATACTCTGACTAGGGATATTTAATGATTTATCCTTCGTGGATTGATACTATCTCATATCATTCTCAATCCAGGAACAAATCATAATGACCTCCTATCATTTATACATCTAGGTGATCTAATCACAAATGATAAGAGAGCAATCTCCTTTGTCACATAGTTAATTTGTACAACAACACCATGATCTGTACAAATAGTGACGCTATAGGTCACAATTATCCAACGATCTCCCACTTGGCCTATAGCCAGTCACTCGAGTGTCTACCACCCGAACTATGTACGGTTCGCTCAAATTGCTGAGAAAAGGTTTTCGTCAGCAGATTTGCATGATTATCATCTGATGCGATTTATACGATCATCACATCACCATGATGTATGATCCAAACGAATCAGATGAATATCCAAGTATGTATCTGGATCGTTGATGAGAGCATTAATTCTTTAACCTGCGCTGAAGCCTAGCTCAGCTGCTAAATTGAATTATATCTAATCTAATTAGATTTATTATCGATCCAAATGGCTTCTATTGCTGCCTCAGCTGCAGCAATAACCCGCATTTGTTGTTTATTCGGTAACAATATCTTGTTGGGAAGATTTCCTGCTCATTGTTTCGTTATTCAAACTGTATAGTACCGTTTGCGACTTATAGTCATTTTTATCGGTTGGGAAACTTGCAGTAGTGAACCCAGTCACTTCAAGTTATCCTTCTCAATAGTTTAAGATATCATCCTTATATCTTTAAGATACTGAAGGATGTTCTTAACATCAATCCAGTGACTATAACTTGGATTGGCCTGATTGTGAATTCATATGCTCAAAGCGTATGAGACACCAGGTCGCGTACATTTTTCAATGTACGAGTTCTCTGAGAGTTTTCTATGAAAGCCAAGCTTTCACCGATTATTATTATGGGAATATCATTTCCAAGAAATGGCATATATTATCATTATTATTTTATATAGGACAGCGTTGTCAGTGCGCTCCCACTAACCCTCTTATATACACAAGAATCATTTTCGTTTTGAATTAAATCATAAACTATTATGATTACATCAAAATGAAAATTCCAAGAACCTATGCTTGCTTCAATCCAAACATGGATTGATTAACCTGCAAACCTAGTTTGCCAGTTTTATTATAACAAAACCGTCAGGATGTTGTAAACATCCTCCAAAATGTTTTCGTTTAAGGAAAGCGATTTTTCCGTTATGCTGCCATATTTCATAAATGAAACATGCAGCATTAGCAAGCATTATCCAAATGGATATACAGTGGCAACAGGTAAAAGGTTGAATCGCAATCAACACAATGTTGATAACGATACCTTTCCGCTAAAAGCCTAGCTTTATACGTTGGTATGTTGCCTTCCATGTATGTCTTACTTGAAGACTTATATAGTTCAATAGGCACAATGCCTTGTGGCACAACAACTAGTGTTCTAAACATAGTTGATATACATGGGATCCATTTCGGATATCATGGCACTTTGCCATAATCGGGAGTCGATACCTTGTATCATTTCCTCATACGTAGTCAGTTGGTATTCCTCAAAAGATTGAAATCTTTTTTAGTTGAGATCAAAAACCCATACCCCAGGTTGTTTTTGACTCTCTCCGACTTACGTGGTTCTTGTGTATTCGAAGATTACTGGTAAAAGTTTCATCCTTGATGAACTATTTGTGTTCCATTAAGGAATCGGTGCCTTGAATAGTATTACTACGATTTTCAACGAGTTTTACTATCCTCCCACTTACCACTGCATATCGGTATTCCTCTTAGGAAAACCGCTTGGTGAGCAACCATTAAATTGTTATCTTTTGAGTTGTATAAGCACTATACTTATGGTTTCCCTAGGATAACCTACAATAGACACATATCCAATTTGGGTTTTAGTTTGGTATCATCCAAACATATGCCTAGCATACCAAAATTATCAGGAATGTGAAACCCGATTTCTTTCCTGTTCATATCTTATATGAAATCTGTCAAACAGATTATTATGGAACCTTATTCTAAATAGGTTCTGCACTGTTAAGGCGTATCCGTTGAAGGAAATGGTATCTCAGAGCGACTCATGATTAATCTTATTATGTCCAACAAAATTCGGTTTATCAGTTTGGACACACCGTCAAAATGACGTGTTCCGGGAGGAGTCCTCATTGAAAGAATACTATACTCTTTCAAGTATATGAGAAACTTATTGCTTAAGCATTTTCCATTACGGTCTTACCATGACAGTATAATATTTTAGCCGATCTGTTTGTCTACTTCGTGTTGAAACTATAAAAGTTTATGATTTGTGTTCTTCAAAAGAAACACATAACCATAATGCGATGCCACATCCGTAAAGGTCACGTAATATTCATATCCACCTCTACCCTAGCTAGATATGGGCCCACTTGCTTCACTATGAACTAGGGCTTAGAGATCGGTGGCATTTACATTTTTACCAAGTAAATAGTGTTTTAGGCACTTTGCCCAATAAACTAGATTCGTAGACTTTATTTGAATAGGATCAAATTAGTCCTAGTACCCACTCTTCAAAAGTGTGGATATATGACTCTTGTTTAAATTGTGTCTCAGACAACAATGCCACAATTAAGTCTCTTCTGATCAAATCAGTTTGAGCTATTTGTTTGTCATGTTATATGTTTGAGATTTTATTTATATTCAAAATATAAATTCTGTTATTCACATCTAATATGTTTATCTCAATATCATCTTTATAAAATAAAACGCTTTAGTGTTCTAGAATATAAAGGTATATCCGCAACGGATTATACACTGATATAGAGATAATGTCTCTATTCAAACTAGTTATATTATAACAGTTTCCAAATTTAGGTACACACCGGAAGGGTAGTTCCTAAACTTAGGTATCTACGGTCAAAACAGCGACTTTCATCTCGTTTCTGATTAACAGATAAATCTCAACTGAAGTCAGTATCCTGCTCAAAGCAGATTCTGAACATCAGTACATATTTGTGTATCACATTAAGTATTTAAATCCAATTTTAATACTAGTAGTGAACATATTTATGACAAACATATTTGAAGTCAGAGCCATGCCCATCTTCAATTCCTTCATGTCTGCCTTGTCCAAACGGCAGTCACGCTTCCGCGATCCCGTTTGCCACAATTTAGGCAGACATTTTGGGATATGTCATTTATCTTCCTAGAAGACTATAATGATTTTGCCTTTGCCTATTTTCCACATTCCAGAAGCCTTTGGCCAAGCCTTGGCCTTCTAGAATATCGAAATAAAGTGCCCCTTGCGCTACTTGCCTAATTGCAAACTTTGGCTTTGTCTCATTGAGAATGGCCATTAACTCTCCAAGGGTTATTGATTGCAATTTTACTTCTAAGATCTATAAAGATCTATGAAGATCCTTAAATTTCATTATCATACTTTATGGATCTAATCCTTAGTTCTGACAAAGAAATTATATATCGAATATATTGCCTAACCTTTTTCCTCTGAATCAGCTAAGCCTTGGCTTTGGCACAACAAACTTAGTGATCCCAATTAAGTGTGACCCATTGACCATGGAAAGCTTCGTAATCAATGTCGATGGACAAGAAGTGATCTTGACTTTGGCAACCAAATCAAAACTTGGACAAGACACCGATATGGAACAAAGCTCGCGTGATTCAAACACATCCTCGATGGACAAAGGCATTGACTTTGGCCAACAAGCCAATGACAGTCTTGGATCTTGAGTAAGAATCACTCAATGGAAGGAAAAACACTTAATATTGTTTGAGGGTTTTTCACGTGCAAATTGGAAACCAATTTATTATCTTTGTTAAGGTCTCATCATCATACACCCTTAAACATACATTCTAAATACATAATAAAGCGTGTATAATAAAATAATAATGATATGCGGATGGATACTTTACACAATGATCCTAGATCAAATCACTCCATTTCCTCTCTCCCGCTAGCACAAATATTCTTCTACCCGTTACACTACACTTCTAAAGAAACCTCATTTACATTGAGGGGAATAGGTGAGAAGATAATACAAAGAGTAAGGAGTTAATAAGGCTGGACACGCAGGTCCAATTAATAAATTCCAAATTTATTACAACAATTTCTAAAATTGCCCCACCCATCTAATATCCATCTGATATATATTATTCATGCATCGCAACCATGTATTCACACAAGCATGTTATCAATCAATCTAATCAAATTAATTAATCTGATAATTAATGACCATCCAATGTTCAAAAAATAATTTGATTTTGCGCGAGTCAAACTCGTTTTGCGAATAAGTACTCAAAGTACGAATTCTTGAATTAAATTAAACTACAACATTAAATCCAATTTAATATGTATTTAATTCCAAATTAAATATTACACTTTATTAATAAACCTTTACGATTTAAATTCCAAATTTAATCATTACGGGTCTCAAAGCCCGATTAACATCCAATGTTAATTTAATTAAAGTCCAATGGGCTTTTAATTAATTTCTTTAAGGCGTGGGCTTCGGCAACCAAAGCCCAATCAAGGAATTACCCCATAAGCCTAGAAATCAATTTAGGCCCATTAGGCCCAATTAAACTTTAAAGGTCCATACGTCATATTTGGGCTTTATGGAAGCGGTTTTGGCCCAATTGGATCCAACCAATTTGCCTAAAACTTTCTTGGTACAACCAAGCACAATTAGCCCATTTACAACATTCAAGCCCAATTTAACAAAATAGGCCCAAATAATTAAATTATAAAATTTCAATTTCACAATTTAATTAATCTAAATTGTATAACATAATTAATTACATAAATCAACATTTCCAAATCGTCAATTTACACAACTAATCATGCTCATTAACACAAACATGTCCAACACATTTTATCAAAAAATCAAACCCAATTCATGCTTTACTAATCTCGGCAATATAGGGGTTTTTCAAATCAATTTCGATTTCAATCCAATTGAATCCGCAATCAATATTTCCAGAATGATTTTAACTATTCCAATGAATCAAAAAATCAAAAATCACCAAGACCAAATTTAGGGTACCATTCGGCCAAGCCACAAAATTTGGGGAAATTTGTTCCAAACAATTTTTAATCAAATTGATCCAATCAATCCTCAATTAAACTACATTTAAGCGTACTAATTCATCCAATTTCATTAAATCATTCTCAAATACAATTTACCCAATTTTAAACCTTAAGTCAAAGTTTCATACTTTTACTCCGCTCTGATACCATTGTTGGAGTTCTACGGTCCCGAGGATCGAGTATAAAGCATAAAAACAACATGTGAATACATTCAAGGAGTTGCACAATACTCACAATGATCGGTTGAGACGATGAAACGAACATAAAAACTTCAAGTCTTCCTCCAAGGTGCATTCGGCAGTGACTGGTTTTGGTGTCCAAAAATTCTTTCATGGATCATCTCCCAATCTCCAAGCTTTTGTGATGTGAATCCAAGCTCACGGGTGGGTTTCCCTTTCACCTTCGTATATCTCATTGTGTACTAGAATTGGGGTTTTTGCCACAAAACACCATTATTTCTCCTTCATTGTCACGGTAAACTGAACCAGAAAATGGAAGAGAAAACAGCCCACTTTGGGCGTGAGTGAGAGGAAGAAAGAGAAGAGAGAGAGTTGGTTTGGTTAGATGGAAAAAGTGTATCTAATACCAATTTTGAATTTCAAAATTCATTTAATTGTTTTTCCAAAAAATTGGCTTTCTAAAGTCAAACAATAAAAGCCATACCAACTTCCATCAACTCCCATCAATCAATGAATAGTGAGTGGCGTCAATCACTCAAAGTGAAAGACATCTATCACTTGACTGACGAATAATGTGACGCTAGATATGACTAGCAATATGACGCTTGATGTGACTTGCGTGCCGCACTCGAATTCGAAATGCGAATGTGCTAGCAAACAATCTCGGGCTTGGGTTCGCTAATTCCAAATTAACGAATTTTCCGTTACGACGTAATTAATTGATTATGCCTAGAGAAATCACCATTCACATCGCTAACAAATTAATTCTAAATTAACTCGTTCGCCCGAATTAAAATCTAATTTTAATTACGCGTTGAAATCCAATTTCGTATAATATATCAAATATATTATTTTATCGATTATTTCCAAATTAATCGTTATCTCTCTTTAAATGATATTTTATCCCATATAAAATATCTCCATAATTAATCCCAGATTAATTCTCCCTCTCATCTAATTAATCCCAGATTAATTAAAGTGCGAGTAATACGTCATCAGTGAATCTTCGGGAAGCGACCCATGAGATCCCTTGATATGTTGGCAGTAAATACGTTCGCCGGACTATCCGAACACGTAAGTACCTAGTACTACGTTTTTACCGATTTACAAGACAAGGTTGGCTTCTAGCGAAGCGCTATGCCTACCCAATTCTCCAGAAATATGCTTACATGAATAAGCGATCTATATCAGGCGTAGTATACGTAGTATTGCATATTTCGATCCAGTATCGGATTGTCACGTGCTAGGCTAGGGGCTGAAATTGTGTCTGCCCAGTACGAAGCACATATCAGATGTCTAATAACTAGTCTCTATAACGGATAAACATGTGACCTTGTCATTTTATCCCGATTACTGCAGTGCATAAGAGAACCAGTACCGTATCCTACGTGACCATCATCTCCATATGACTCGAGTGATACTTCCGTCTTAACATTACACCCAACACACTACGATTCTCAATATACCCAGAAGAGGCGTACACATAACCTTTTAAAGCCTTGGACGACCAAAACCAAAGTATATTGATTGTCGTAAGTATTAGCGGTGCAAGTCTCAGGTTAAGACCAAATACACCTACCCTGATTTCGGACTTCCATAGACACATAGTCATACTACCAATGGAATTCCGAGGGGGTCTATCCAAAACAAACCTGTTTCCCATACCATCGGTAAAACACAACCTCCTATTAAACTTGCATGAGTATCCTATACCCAAATATATGAGAACTATGTTGTTATGCCTTCATAACGCTCACAAGTGTAATACTAGTCTTTTACGTATTTATCGATGTCCAATCTCGATAATACTCTGACTAGGGATATTTAATGATTTATCCGTCGTGGATTGATACTGTCTCATATCATTCTCAATCCAGGAACAAATCATAAGGACCTCATATCCTTTATACATCTAGGTGATCTAATCACAAGTGATAAGAGAGCAATCTCCTTTGTCACATAGTTAATTTGTACAACAACACCATGATCAGTAAAAATAGTGCGCTATGGGTCATAATTGTCCAACATAGAATATAAAGGTATACCCGCAATGGGTTAAACCCTGATATAGAGATAATGTTTCTAGTCAAAACTAGTTACATTGTAACAGTTGCCTAATTTAAGTACATACCCGAAGGGTAGTTCCTAAACTTAGGTTTCTATGGTTAAAACAGTGACTCTCGTCCCGTTTTCAATTTGTAGGAAAATCTCAATTGAAGTCAGTCTACTGCTAATCAGCAGATTCTACACATCAGTACATATTTATGTGCCCCATCTAGTATCAAAAGTCAAATTTTGAAACTAATAGCGAACATGTTTATGACAAACATATTTGAAGTTGGAGCTTTGCCCCACCTTCAATTCCTTCATGTCTGCCTTGTTCATACGGCAGTCACACTTCCAGTGACCCTGTTTGCCACAGTTTAGGCAGACATCTTAGGATATATCCTTTGTCTTCCCAGAAGACCATGATGATTTTGCCTTTGCCCCTTTCAGAAGCTCTGTCTTGCCTCCTACAGCATAGCCTTTAACTCTCCAAGAGTTTACTCTTGGTTCATAATGAACCTGCCCCAGCATTCGGGTAGAGACTATAAGATCAAATCTTTGGTAGTCTCGGCCACGTAGGTAATTCCCAGCTAACCTAGCTGATCGATGTCAGCAATCATCTGCGACACCAAGTGCTCGACAGATGTACCATCTGACATACGCGAGCGTAAGAGCTTCTATTGCAATTTGTACTTCTAAGATATAAGAATAGATCTATGAAGATCTTTAATTTCATCATCATGGTACAATGATCTAATCCTTAACTTTGACGATGGAATTAAAGTGTCATTGCGTCAAACATAATGGATCTTTAATTTCATCATCATGGTACAATGATCTAATCCTTAACTTTGACGATGGAATTAAAGTGTCATTGCGTCAAACATAATGGATTGAGCACTAAAGTTATCATCAGTTATCTTGATTGCTTGATATTGTTTGAAAAACACTTAATATTGTTTGAGGGTTTTTCACGTGCTAATCTTTCAGTTATCTGATTGCTATAGTCTAACTATCCAATCAACGATTTCTGGTACTTTTGATTATAATGATTACTATAGTCTAACTATATAATCAACTATAATTTTATTGGTTAAATTCAAATATATATTGATTACTATAATCCAATTATATAATCAACTATAAATTGAAGCAGTTTGAATACAGTCCAACTCTTTAATTAAAACAACGATTAAATATTAGTCCAACTAATATATAATTTACGTAATGACGAAAAATTGAAATGAGCGCGTGTGGCAAGTAACTAAACAAATAACAGATTCAATACTTACCTCCAACTATTTTTCGACGAGCCTCTAACTCTCTGTTGAGTACTCGGGAAACCTTGTTTTCTAGTGGGCTATGATCCCATTAAATAACACACACCTTGACTTTGGCCAACAAGCTGTATGATATTTAACTAGGTAGATCTCTAAGATCAATTGGATCTCATCCATTCCTAGATATAGTAGGTGGACATCCAAGTCCGAAATATTATCTTATATATGCCAAGATATCCAATATATTCCCTAACATTTTTCCTCTCAATCAATTAAGCCTTGGCTTTGGCACAACAAAATTTATGATTCCAGTTAAGCGGGACCCATTGACCGTGGAAAGCTTCGTAATCGATGTCGATGGACAAGAAGTGATCTTTACTTTGGCCAACAAATCACAACTTGGACAAGACATGCGATATGGAACAAAGCCTTCATGATTCAAACACATCCGCGATGGACTAAGGTCTTGACTTTGGCCAACAAACCAGTGCCAATCTTGGATCTTGAGAATGAATCATTCAATGGAAGGAAAAACGTTTAATATGTTTTGAGGGTTTTTGCGTAATTGGCAACCAATTATTTATCTTTGTTAAGGTATCATCATTCACCCTTAAGCATGCATTCTAAAAGCATAATAAGGCGCGTAAATAAATTAATAATGATATGCGGATGGATATTTAAAACATTTTGTTCCTAACCAAATCTCTCACTTTCCTCTCTCCCGCTAGCACAACATTTACTTCTACCCAATTACATAACACTTCTAAAGAAACCTCATTTACATTGAGGGGAATAGGTGAGAAGAGAAATACAAATAGTTGAGAGGTAATAGGCTGGACACGCAAGTCCAATTAATAAATTCTATATTTTTTTTACAATAATTTCCAAAATTGCCCTCACCCATCTAATATCCATCTGATATACATTATTCATACATCACATCCATGTATTCACACAAAGCATGTTATCAATCAATCTAATCCAATTAATTAATCTGAAATTAATGACCATCCAATGTTCAAACAACGATTTGATTTGCTTGAGTCCGACTCGTTTTAAGAATAAGTACTCAATGTACGAATTCTTGAATTATATTAAACTACAATATTAAATCCAATTAATTTTCATTTAATACTAATTCTTTAAATTCTAAATTAAATAATTACACTTTATAATGTGCATTTGCGACTTAGATTCTAAATCTAATCTTACGGGTCTCAAAGCCCAATTAACATCCAATGTCAATTTAATTAAAGTCCAATGGGCTTTCAATTAATTTATAAGGCATGGACTTTGGTCAATATGGGTTAAACCAAAATACCAAAGCCCAATTAAGGAATCACCCCTATATGCCAAAAATCAATTTAGGCCCATTAGGCCCAATTAAAATATTAAAGGCCCATTTTGTTATATTTGGACTTTATAGATATGGTTTTGGGCCCAATTGGATCCAACCAATTAACCCAAACCAAACTTGGCCCAACCAAGCCCAAATACAACTTTATTAGCACAATTCCAAATTTAGCCCAATTAATTAAATTACAAAATTCCAAATTTCACAATTCAATTAACTTAAGTGTATAGCCATAATTAATTATCAAAATTAACATTTCCAAAACACCAATTTACATAATTAATTATGCTTATCATCATCAACACATGTCCAACATTATTGAATAAAAAAATCATCACATTTTCCATGCTTTTGGTCACGACAATTTAGGGTTTTTTTGTTCAATCCCGATTTAAATCCAATTGAATTCTAAATTAACATTTCCCAAGTCTTTCAAACTCATCCAATGATTCAAAAAACAAAAATCACCATGACATTAGGGTAGCACACCATTCGGCCAAGCCAAAATATTGGGGAAAATTTGATCCAATTCAATTTTCATCAAATTGATCATGCATAACACTATGTTATCATCATTCAAGCATACTCAATCAAACAATTCCATCAAAACATGCTCAAATCATATTTACCCAAATTTAACCCTAAATTAATTTCATGCTTAAAACCCGCTCTGATACCGTTGTTGGGTTTTCTAGGTCAAACCAATATCAATTTAAGCATTTAAACATGTGAATACATCAAAGTAAAGTTGCGGAAATACTCACTTTAATCGGCTTTTGGATGCGATGAAACATAAAAATTTTGCTATTTTCTTGAAGCTCTCGGCCATGGCCTCCATGGTTTTCCTCATTGTGTTCTTCAAGCTCCATGCTTTGTGTGTGATTCCATGCTCAAGGGTTTGTTTCCCTATCACATTTGGATGACTCTTTAGTGTGCTACCACCTTGGAAATTTTGCCAGAAAATTTCCCTTTTCTTCTTCATGCTCTCGGCATTGAGAGAAAATTTGAGAGAATTTTGGCCCTAGGCCGAATGTTGAAGAGAGGAGAGGAGAGAAGTGTTGTGATGTATTTATTTTCTAAAAACTAATACCAATTTCCAAATTCAAAATTTGGTACAAGACTTTAAAGTCTCCAACCACTTCCATCAATCACAAATTGTCAAGTTGTCAATCACCAAAAAGGTGACAAGACACCCATCACATGAATGACTAATGATATGACGGGTGATGTGACTTGTGGGCCCCACTTGATTTGAAATACGAGTGGGCCCGCAAACACTCCCGGCTCGGGTTCTCTAATTCCAAATTAACGAATTTTCCATTGCGACGTAATTAAATCAAATTTAATTAAATAATTATGCCTAGCAAAATGACTATTCACGTCACTAGCGAATTAATTCTAAATTAACTTGTTTGCCCGAATTAAAATCTAATTTTAATTCCGCGTCAAAATCTAATTTCATATAATATATCGAATATATTATTTTATCGACTAATTCCAAATTAATCGTTCTCTCTCTTTAAAAATATTTTATCACAGATAAATATCTCCGTAATTAATCCTAGATTAATTTTCTCTCTCTAATAATTAATCATAGATTAATTTTCTCTCTCTAATAATTAATCCTAGATTAATTATATCTGAGTCATACGTCATCGGTGAATCTTCGGGAAGCGACCCATGAGATCCCCAGATATATTGGCAGTAAATCCGGTCGTCGGACTATCCGAACACGTACGTACATAGTACTACATTTTTACCGATTTACAAGACATGGTTGGCTTCTAGCAAAGCACCGTGCCTACCCAATTCTCCAGAAATATTCTTAAAGGAATATGTAATCTTATCAGGCGTAGTATACACAGTATTGGGTATTGCGATCCAGTATCGGATGTCACATGCTAGGCCTGGGGCTGGAATTGTGTCTGCCCCGTACGAAGCATATATCAGATCTCTGGTAACAAGTCTCTATAATCGGATAATCATGACCTTGTCATATTATCCCGATGACTGCACTACATAAGAGTACTAGTTCCGTATCCTACGTGACCATCATCTCCATATGACTGGAGTGATACTTCCATCTTGACATCACACCCAATACACTATGATTCTCAATATACCCAGAAGAGGTGTACACAGAACCGGTTAGAGCCCTGGACGACCAAAACCAAAGTATATTGATTGTCGCAAGTATTAGCGGTGCAAGTCTCAGGTTAAGACCAAATACACCTACCCTGATTTGGACTTCCATAGACACATAGTCATACTACCAATGGAATTCCGAGGGGTCTACCAGAGCGAAGATATTTCCGTACCATCGGTAAACACAACCTCCTATTACACTTGCATGAGTATCCAATATCTAAATATATGAGAACTATGTCGTTATGCTCTCATAACCGCACAAGTGCAATACTAGTCTATTTCACATTATCGACGTTCAATCTCGATAATACTATGGACTAGGGATGTTTTAATGATTAAACCTTCGTGGATTGATATTGTCTCATATCATCTCAACCCGGAACTAATCATAAGGACCTTTCATAATTTAAGTATCTTGTTAATGTAATTACAAATGATAAAAAGGCAATTTCCTTTTCACATAGTTAATTTGTACAACAACATCATGTTCTATACAAATAGTAATGCTATGGGTCATAATTGTCCAACACTTGGTCCCACCCCACTTGTATCTTTTATAATATCTTTTATTATAAACAAGTGATTTATATTTATTAGCCTTAAATATAATAAATCTCTAAGTTCATCATGGAATAATTACTTAACTAAGGGATAAGCAATACACTCTCTATTTCTTAGAGAGTCTATAGATGCTTGCACCCTAAAATAATCATGTCAATTATAATCATACATAGAATCATCAAGAATATGAGTTTTAATATGTTGGAATTATTTTAGGGATTAAATAACTTGATTAATATTTATTATGATATTGGCATTTTATTTTATTCAAATAAATTTACTATTCACATTTTTCTGCAGACGCGTGAACTTTAAATGCAATTTCATAATTCAAATCTTAACCAAATCATGCAAAACATGTGCCTAAAATTACGTTCAGGGTGTTAGCTTTCCAACGAGCATTTAAACACCCAATTTGGAGTTCAACTGAGTGAGAAATAATCAAAGAAAAATGGCGTGCTGATACCACTGTTGGGAAGCGGCCGCTAGTGCGCAGCGGAAAATAAAAATTATTATGCCGCTTTCCCTTTGCCCAAGACCCATTTATTTTGATTATTATAAAAGCCTATTTTAAGCATAAAACTCATAAAAATATGCAAAGAATATAAAACTAAACATGCTAACTATCATAAGAACTCTAATTAAAATAAAGAAAGAAAAATACTTACTTAAACCGTAGACTCCTCCAGTCCTCCCTTCAATCTACAAGGTTTTCTCGAACTCAGTAAGCTCTTCCATTTTCCAAAGATCCACCCAAGTGTGTGGCCTCCATCCAAGATGCACACACCAAAGCCAAAACTCAACGGTAAGACTACGCCTTGAGTGCACGGGTATTTTGCCCTTGGTGCTAGCCTAGGCAAATACCTAAAAACTTTTAACTCGAGGTTCCTCTAGTCAATTAGACTTAAGGATCCTCAAAATCAGTGGCTTACTCTTAAACTTTAGAGTTGCTCACTTATATAAACCCAAGATATGAAAGGTTTGATGTAAAGATTTGTAAAGAATTCTTTGGGTTTATATAGTGCTCCAAAGACAACAAAATTAATTAAGAATCCGATGTAGGATAAAAGACAATTTAATCTTAGCCATTAGATCTTAATTTAGTGGTTTAATGAGATTATAAAACCCTAATAAGAGTTTGGGCCGAATTGGAATTCAAAACAAATAAAAGAAATAACAAACTAATTTTTTTACTATTCATACAGTACTATTCACATGAATAGAATTTTTTAAATCTATTTATTCCAATTCCCCAAAGTGCCCTATCGTCATTCACCAATCCCTACGCCTCTATGGAACCTCATAAATGATCTGTTCAATAATTAAACACATTGAACCATTTATGAACAATTCCTACAGCAATCATATATGCTGTTAAATATGTATTGTGCACTGTTAACCATTGATTTTGATTTTGTTGTGTGTGACCTTTTGGGTTCCCCTCAAGTTGGACATGAAATGAATCTTGATAATTTAATCGAACATAAATTATCCTCTGATCAAATGGTCGTTCGATTTCAATGACCAAGGTTGACATCTAGCAACATGCCAAGGCTCCCAAATGAGAAGAAAAGATATATATACCCATTATGTATGCGATTTACATATGATACGGTCCCTCACCTCATTGTATCCCCACCTATTTATCTAGGGTATGGAAAATGTCTACCCATTGGTCAAATGTATGATGTTGATAGTGTCATGAATCGTGCTAACCCAAGAATCTCACATGATTCTTCCACTGTGGCCACAGTCTCGAGCAGTGATCACACATATCAACCCGCGAACTGGAATACTACTCTTATAAGAAAATATTATCCGAGAGAATGGAGATTCTCTGTTGTGTATTTACAAACTTTATGTGTTTCAACAAATGACCCAATCATACCGTTATGACCGGATCTTTTGAACCGGGGAAGAAGAATGTCAAAGTTATTTCATCAACACATAAGATTTTAAAGACCTCAAGTCTAAGGACTAGTCATATAATCGATACATGAAAGTTCTCACAAACAAATGGGATAAACACTTCATATGAAAACTTTCGGTGGTCAGTTCGATGGACACGAGCAACTCATGCATCCATGTGATACACCAAGCAGACAGATCTCCGTTAGTAGCCTATGAGATCGGCTACCCCACTTAAGGGTGGATCATATCATCATGTTAGTCTCTCCACTTTGTGAACGCCCAGATTATTCACAAAACTATTACTAGAAACATTTAAGAGTAATAATTCTCATAAGACGTGGAAGTCATCATCTTATTACTCCAAGGGCTTTATTACAGTGTTGATGATTTATATAAGTTATATAAGACACGTATAATAAAGATTGAAATTTTATTAATTAATGAAAATATTACAATACATGTACATATAGCCCATCCATAAGTTAGGTATAGGGCATATCCCTAACACAAAGTCTCTGATTAAAGTCTACAAAGCTCGCATGGAACGAATGAGGCTACTGATGATCAAAGGTATTCTTACTGACATTCGTTGGATTATTGAAGCACGAGTCCGATTGGTAGTGAGTATTCTTAATCTTTTATTTCACATCTGTCTGGTTTAGGTAGAAGCACCTATGCTAAAAATAGAAGAGCTAAAAGAATAGGTTTTTTCTATAAATATGCTCGCATGACATGTAATACCCGTTGTCGTTCCTTAGGAATGGTGTTTGATAACCGCGAAGATAAGATTAAATTCATTAAGGATGGCTTGAGTAAGGAGTCTTTTGATGACATATCTTAGACACTTGAGACGTATCCTAGTGGATATGTATATCATGAGATTCGCATGTTATATACACGATTCCAAATGAAAGACAACAATTAAGTCTCAGGAATCTTACTCTAAACGACCATGTTTGCTAATTATAAGAAAATTTGATAGGAAGCTTGTCCCTGATGCATAGACGTCAATCAAGCTGTTACTTTCCTATAAATATTATTTTCTTTGTCTTAAACTAATAATTATTATTTCTTTTGTTATTTTCTTTTATTTTCTCCAACAGGATCCAGATCCTTTTGACCTTTAACGATTTATTGTTTTACTAAGAATCGTCATTTGGAAGATACTAGTGCTATTATAACTCACCCTTTTTTAAGATCTATAAATACAACTCATCATTGCACATTTGAAGGCATCCAGAGCTGAGAAAGAAACACATAAAAAAATGGAAGCCACTTCGAGAAGACGAGTTGTAAACATTTATGTGTTCTGGGGTACTAGTGTTGGTTCTAAGCCAGAATTCATTGAGGCATCACAGTAATTAGGTCGAGTCTTAGCTGAAAGGAATATGCATCTAGAATGTGACGGTGGTAATATTGGACTAATGTGGATCGTTTCAAAGGCGGTACAAGAATGAGACAGTTAATGATGGGTTTCTAAGGTCAAACCAAGATCATATTAAGCGTAAAATCATGTGAATATGAAAAGAAGTATAACGGAAATATACTCACTTTGATCGGTTATAGGATGTGTAGAGAACAAAATTTTTGCTCTCTTTGAAGTAGTTCCAAGCTCCTCCAAGGTTGTGTATCAAGCTCCAAGCCTTCAAGTTTGGTTCCAAACTCTATGGGACAGTTTCCCTATCACCTTTGTATGAATCTTTAAGTGCTAGCTTAGGAAGAAAAATTGCAACAAAAATCCTTCCTTTGTTCTTGTGATTTTCGGCCAAGGAGAAAGAAAAGGGAGAGTTTTGGTTTTTGTCTTGTTTTTGTTTCTAAAACAATTACAAGTTATGAAAAGTCAAAACCAAATTTTGGTATATGCTTTACCAAAAGGCTAAACAAAGTTTTGGAGGGAAAATTACATTTAATATTCCCAACCACTCTCATCTCCAAAAAGTGACTTGACTCACATCACAAAAGTTGATGTGACTTCCATCACTTAAGTGAATAATGATGTGACTTAATGTAGGCCCCACTTGATTCAAAATTCCAGTGGGCCTGCAAACACATCATGGGCTCGTGTTCGTTAATTCCGAATTAATGAATTTTTCGTAGCGACGTAATTAAATCCAATTTAATTAAATAATTATGCCTAGCAAAATTACTATTAAAGACTCTTGCGAATTAATTCCAAATTAATTTGTTTGCCCTAATTAAAATCCAATTTTAATTCCGTTATGAAATTTAATTTCATTTAATATATCGAATATATTATTTTATCGATTAGTTCCGAATTAATCATTCTCTCTCTTCTAATAGAATTTTATCCCAGATAAATTCTCGCTGTAATTAATCCTAAACTAATTTTCTCCCTCTTCTAATTATTCCCAGATTAATTATGTTTGAAACATACGTCATCGATGAATCTTCGAGAAGCGACCCATGAGATCCCTGGATATGTTGGCAGTAAATCCGGTTGTCGGACTATCCGAACACATGCATACCTTGTACCACGTTCTTACCGGTTTACGAGACATGGTTGGCTTCTAGCAAAGCACCGTGCCTACCCAATTCTCCAGAAATATTCTTTAAGGAATATATAATCTTTGTCAAGCGTAGTATACGTAGTATTGCATATCTTGATCCAGTATCAGATGTCACATGTAAGGCCTGGAGCTGGAATAGTGTCTACCCCGTACGAAGCATATTTCAGATCACAAGCAACTAGTCTCTTTAGTCAGATAATCATGACCTTGACATATTATCCCGATGGTTGCAACACAATAGAGTACCAGTTCTATATACATGCGTGATCATCATCTCCATATGACTGAAGTGATACTTCCATCTTGACATCACATCTAATACACCACGATTATCAATAAACCCAGAAGAGGCGTACACAGAACCTGCTAAGGTCCCGAACGACCAAAACCAAAGCGTATTGATTGTTGCAAGTACTAGCACTGTAATTCTCAGGTTAAGACCAAATACACCTACCCTGATGCGGATTCCCATAGACATATAGTCATACTAACAATATGATTCCGCGAGGTCTATCCTGAGTGAAGCTGTTTCTGTACCATCGGTAAACACAACCTCTTATCATACTTGCATAAGTATCCGATACTTAAATATATGAGAACTACGCTGTTATGCTTCCATAACACGCACAAGTGCAATACTAGTCTCTTCGGCATTATCAATGTCTATTCTCGATAATACTTCAACTAGGGATTTTTAATGATTAAACGTTTGTGGAATGATACTGTCTCATATCTTATTAATCCGGAACTAATGATAAGGACTTATATCATTTATATATCCAAGTAAATAAATTACAAAATGATAAAAGGGAAATTTCCTTTTTCACATAGTTAATTTGTACAAAAACACAATGTCTTTTACAAATAGTGACGTTATGGGTCATAATTTTCCAACAATCTCCCACTTGGCCTATAGCCAGTCACTCAAGCATCGAACACATGAACTATGTACATGTCGCTCAAACTTTTACTGAGGAATAGCTTTCGTCAGCGGATCTGCAATGTTGTCCTCTGATGCGGCCTTCTCGATCTTCACATTGCCACGATGTATGATCTCACGAATCAGATGGAAATGTCGATGAACATGCTTGGATCGTTGATGAGACCGCGGTTCCTTAGCCTGTGTTATAGCCCCATTATTGTCACAATACAATGGAACGGGCTCAGCTGCTAACGGAACTACTCCTAATCCAATTAGGAATTTACAAATCCAAACTGTCTTTTTTGCTGCTTCAGCTGCAGCAATATACTCCCCTTCTGTTGTTGAATCGGCAACAGTCTATTGCTTGGAAGTTTTACAGCTCACTGCTCCGTTGTTCAAACAAAATATGTACCCAGATTGTGACTTACAGTCGTCTTTATCGGATTGGAAAGGTGCATCGGTATACCCAGTTACCTCAAGTTCTCCATCTCCATAGATGAAGAAAGCATCCTTAGTTCATCTAAGATACTTAAGGATATTCTTAACCGCCATCCAGTGACCATCACCTGGATCGGCCTGATAGCGACTACACATGCTCAAAGCATACAAGACATCAGGTCGCGTATATATCATGGCATACATGATCGATCCGACTCATGTTATCTCTCTCATCTTGTTTTTAGGACACATGTCCTTAGATAGAGTGATGCCATGTGGCACTGGCAACAGTCCCCTCTTGGACTGATCCATGTTGAATCTCTTCAATACTTTGTCAATATATGTTCTCTAGGAGAGTCCAAACAGCTTTCTAGATCTATCTCGGTAGATATTTTATTCCTAGAATAAAGGCTGCTTCTCCCAGATCCTTCATGGAGAATTTTAATAGATCATTTGAACGATCTAAGTGAGTGGACAGTTTTATTATAATGAAAACTGAAATACTTTAAGAAACTCGTGTTATATAAATCAAAACGAATCTTATCTATAAACTTGTCTTACTGAAAGCAATTTTGTTTCTAAAAACCTTTGTGAAAATATTTTCTTAAAGTCTCTGATAAAATTATTACTTCTGAAAATAACATAGAAAAACTAACATAGAAACCGAGATATGGAGGAAAGTCAAATAACATAGAAAACCTAAGAAATGGGTAATTGTGGGAGTATGGTAGGAATTTGAGAGAGCATGAGCCGTATGGAGATTCTTAATAGGAAGTAGTATGATTAATAGCCATAGATAAATTATGAGTAGAGATGAAAGAGATAATTCAGATGGCTTTAGCAGAAGTACCTTAGTCTGGGAGTCAGCACCAGGTATGCATATAAGAGAGTCCTAAGCTCATTGATAAGTAGTAAGTACAAACGCAACACGGGTAATTAGTGGGAACACTGTAATCAGAAAGGTTCAGGACAAAGATGGCCGAAACAAAGATGGACCTCGATGTTCACCTCGAGATACTCCTAGAATCAAGTGTTTGTGTAGTGAAAAAAGATCGAAATATAAAGCCTTTAAATATAGTACTAGAGTAGAATGGAAGAGGAAAATAGCCCTAAGTAGAAGATTTAAAAGAAAAGTTATTTAGATGAAGCAATGAGTGTAGGGAACGCTTTCCCTCGTCCAGGGGAATCGACTCAGGCACCCGAGATCGACATTGAAAATTTTTTCTACTCTCCTCATCTTAATCCAGAATATTTATACCCAAAATTCCGATCCGAACAGCCTTGTATTTTTATTTACCGGTGAATGCATGTTAGGCTGTGACCATTCTTCTCCCATCCATGCGCCGCTCACTCAAGTCACGGATCATGTAACAGCCCATGAATATTCCATCTTGATCATGTTCCATGCACAAACTTTGATCAAAATAAATCTTGCTCACGCCATTTTGCTCATTTGGCAACCATGCCAGATCACAGCCAGTCAGCCACGTCCAGATCACAGACAACTCACAAGCAAAGTTTAAGGCATGGACACAGTGCGCCACATGATTGATCATCAAAGTCCAATTTGGTTCATGACTATCTAGAGCATTATTCATCAAAATGAACCAGTAAGCCCCTTATTTTCCACAGCGACTGTACAACTTCTATGATGGATCGCCTTAAACAAAACTGATAATGATATGCACGTCAGTAAATTAAGACAGCAGCAATTGTATTCAGTATTGATTATGGCCACGTTTTGATCATCCTGCATATTTTACATATTGTCGTGAACGATGTCTTATCAAGGATCAGATCCACCACTCGATCTTCCATGTTATGACTCACCATCAGAAATCCGTGAGGGTGGGCTTGGATCAATTCACTTGGTAAGAAGATTTTCCAAGAAGATTTTCTTCCTTTTTGTTTTCTCTTTTTCCTCTCATTATCAATCTCACTGAGAAGATGAGAAAGGATGTTAGGGTTCCTTGAGAAGAGAAAAGATTTTTTTTGATATGTACGATTTAGGTTAATAAATGTACATTTACAAAATTAACCGTAAACCCTAATCACAAATAAAAGTATTGCCCAATGACATTTTTGTCACAACAAAATTATTAATTTCAAAAATTAAATATAATTTCAAATATCATTTAATTTTGAAATTAAAACTTAACATGTAACTTATATCATGATATAAATTGCACATTTAATTTTGAATTAAATCAAATTTATTTAAAATCAAATTCTAAATTAATGATTATCTAATAATCATTAATATAAAAACTATTTATCAAACTGTTTAATATATAATTTCAAGGTGTTACATTATATAATTATTAATCAAATTAATAATTATATCAATAAATAATTCTCAATTATTTATTATTTTTCAAGTAAGTTTATAATTGGACCATCCAATTATTCCATGGATTCCTATAGTGTAACGAGCTAACACTGGGACCAAATGGACCTACAGTTCTGAGCTCCAATAATCTCGAAATATTAATTTCAAATCTTTAATTAAATATTCTGAATTATTAACCTTAGGTCATTCCACTAAAAACCTAAAGCTGCACTCTCGTCACTGCAAATATATTTTATACCGAAAGTCCACGCGGTGTCAATCGATATAATCACTGCATATAGATTGACCATCCACGAGTATCTCATAATTAGAACCAGGTCATAATGTCTGTTATACCTCTCTAATTATTTTGTGCCATAAGTATCATTGATTCTCTAATGAACGGTTTATTCATAACTATTATGAATATTAATCTTTCTGTTCGTAATAGAAAGACTTCAGCTCTCAAATCGTTTAAGTACCAAATCAACCATTAAGAAGATACTTATCTACTTCTCGCAAGAAGGAGTGGATTCCATATAAAACATCCCCAACTACATACCAAACCATGCCCCCAAAATACATAGCTAATGGTTGGGATTGCTTTACCAACCTCACATTTGTAAATCAAATGACATAACCTACCATGCACGAGTTCGTAGTACACTCAGGATTAACATCAACCCATATATGATCATATATTAAACTGATATGAATTTCTTTATTTAACAGATATTAAAAGAAATTTATTTCTATCTTGGTCGAGTCCGATATGATCGCATCATATAAGGTGCCTCCATTCCCATGTCTGTTGGAAAAAATGACCCATAGCGTCACTATTTGCACAGATCATTGTGTTGTTGTAGCAAATTAACTATGTAACAAGGAAATTGCACTCTCGTCATTTGTGATTAGATCACCTTAGATATATAAATGAAGAGAGGTCCCTATGATTAGTTCCTGGATTGAGATGATATGAGACAGTATCAGTCCACGAAGGATTAATCATTAAATATCCCTAGCCGTAGTATTATCGAGACTGGACATCGATAATGCGGAATAGGCTAGTATTGCACTTGTGCGCGTTGTGAGGGCACAACGGCATAGTTCTCATATATATAAGTATTGGATACTTGTACAAGTGCGATATGAGGTCGTGTTTCACACCGATGGTACGGGAAACAGCTTCGCTCTGGATAGACCCTTCGGAATCCCATTGGTATTATGACTAGGTGTCTATGGGAGGCCGAAATCAAGGTAGGTGTGTATAGTCTTAACCTGAGACTTACATCGCTAATACTTACGACAATCGGTAAACTTTGGTTTTGGTGGTGGGGGATCTTAACTGGTTCTGTGTTCACCTCTTCTGGGTTTATCAGGAATCGTAGTGTATTGGATGTGATGTCGAGATGGAAGTGTCACTCCAGTCATTATGGAGATGATGTCACGCAGGATACGGTATTAGGGCTCTTAAAGTGATGCGCATCCCAATCGTGATATTATGACCAGGTCATGAATATCCGATTATAGAGACTAGTTACCAGACATCCGATATGTGTTTCGGACGGGGCAGACACTTATCCAGCCCCAGCCCTAGCACGTGATTATCCGATACTGGGCCAATATGCACAATACAATTGTATACTACGCTTGATACAGATCTAGATATTCTTTGATGAATATGTCCGGAGAACCTGGGAAGACTTGGTGCTTTGCTAGGAGTCACCTTGTCTCGTAAATCGGTAGAACGTAGTACTTGGTACGTACGTGATTCGGATACTCCGACGACCGTATTTACTGCCAGATTATCCGGGATCTCATGGGTCGCTTCCCCGATAATCCACCGATGACGCACAACTCGCACTCTTGAATAATCTGGGATTATAATAGAAGAGAGAGAAAATTAATCTAGGATTAATTACGGAGATATTTTAATCCAGGATAAAATATCGTCTAGAGAGAGATAACGATTAATTTGGAATTAATCGGTAACTAATATATTCGATATATTAAACGAAATTAGATTTCGACGCGGAATTAAAATTAGATTTTAATTCAGGCAAACGAGTTAATTTAGAATTAATTCGTTAGCGACGTAAATAATAATTTCGCCAGGCGTAATTATTTATTTAAATTCGATTGAATTAACGTCGCGACGTAAGCTCGGTATTTCGGAAATATCGAACCCGAACGCGTGAGTGCATGTGGGCCCACTTTCATTTGGAAACGTGTGGGGCCCACATGACACATGTCATTCTAATGCTTTGCATGTAGATAGTGTACATTGCACTCAATGTTATTGCATGGAAATTGAGTGTTTGACACTCTAAGCTATTGCATGTGTTGTGTCATAAATTTATTATTAATTTAATAAATTATGGCATAAATATAAATTGATTTTTGGTAAATCATTTTTAAAAAAAACATAACACATTTTTCTCTCAAATCATTTCTCTCTTCCTCTCCGGTAATGGTGGCCATTTCTTCCACTGGTTTTGAACCAGTTTGGGCGTGAGTTTAGGGGAGCAAGAGTTGGGTTTTCATGGTGAAAACCGCAAGTGCTAGCACACTACGAGTCTTGCGAAGGTGGTAGGGAGGTTCCCCCCATGAGACAGGATCCATCCGACGAAGATTGGAGCTCCGTTTCTTTCACCCATTTTCTGTTTTGCAGGGCAGTGGACTGCATGCAGTGGGCGTGAATGGCAGTGCGTTTTTTGGGCTTGAAATCGTCTCCAAATCGACTCTACCGATCAATGTGAGTTTCCCGCTACCTCCGTTGATGTGTTCACACATAATTTCATGTCTTGTTTGATCTTGGGACCTTATAGAAAACCAACAATGGCATCAAGAGCTTATGTTGCAAGCATGAAATTTGTAGGGTTTAAAATTTGGGTAAATGTTTGTTGAGCATGATTTGAATGAATTGTTTGTTTGAGTATGCTTATAACATGTTTAAATTCATTTTGGTTGGACTAATTTGATGAAAAATGATTTGGAATTATTTTCCCCAAATTATATGCCTTGGCCGAATACAAAATTGATTTTGAATCATTGGAATTTTGTTGATTTTAATTCATTGGATGAGTTAAAATCATGTAGGATGATGTTAATTTAATGTCAATTGGATTGTACTTTGAATTGAAACATAAACCCTAAATTCCATGTGTTGGCCGAATTGGATATGCCCTAGTGTTGTCTTGGAAATTTTTGATTTTGATAATTGGATGTATTGAAAATCATTCGGGATATGTATTTAATGTCGATTGGCGGATTAATTGGATTGAAACCGAATTGGACATGAAATCACTCCCTTGGCCGAGAGCATGAAAGCATGTAAATGGGTTGATTTTTTTTCATTATGTGTGTTTGATGACATGTATAATGAATTAAGCATGATTAATTGGACTAATTTGGTGCTTCGGAAATATCGATTTAGTCGATTAATCATATAATGCACTTTTGGTAATTAAATTGTGAAAATTGGATTTTTGGATTTTAATTAATTGGGCCTAATTTTGGAAATTAGAATTTAATGTTGTAATTGGGCCTTTTGGGCTTGATTTATCAAGTTTGGTTTAGGCCAAGTGGATTGGATCCAATTGGGCCCAAAACCTTAACCATAAAGCCCAATTGTGACTAATGAACCTTTAAAGTTTAATTGGGCCTAATGGGCCGAAATTGATTTCTAAGGCATTTTGGGTGATTCCACTATTGGGCTTTGGTTGCCGAAGCCCATGCCTAAAGAAATTAATTGAAGCCCATTAGACTTAAATTAAATTGACGTTGGACGTTAATCGGTCTTTTGAGACGCGTTACGATTAAATTTGGAATTAAATCGGAAAAGGTTTATTAAATATAAAGTGCAATATTTAATTTGGAATTGAATAATGAATTAGTATTAAATACATGTTAAATTTGATTTAATGATGTAGTTTAATTTAATTCATGAATTCGTACTTTGAGTACTTATTCGCCAAAAACGAGTTTGACTCGAACAAAATCAAATCGTTGTTTGAACATTGGATGATCACTTAATTATCAGATTAATTAATTTGATTAGATTGATTGATAGCATGCTTTGTGTGTGAATACGTGGTTGTGTTGAATGAATAATGCATATCGGATGGATACTAGTCGGGTGGGGCAATTTTAGAAATTGTTGAAATAAATTCGATTTATTAAATTGGACCTGCGTGTCCAGCCTATCACCTTCTTTCACTTCTTTCTCTTTGTATTCTCTTCTCACCTATTCCCCTCTATGTATATGAGGTTTCTTTAGAAGTGTAGTGTAACGGGTAGAAGTAGTACAAGTGCTAGCTTGAGTGAGAAAGGGAGAGATTTGATCTAGGATCAATGTGTTAAGTATCCATCCGCATATCATTATTATTTTATTCCATACTCGCTTTATTATGTATTTAGAATGCATGTTTAAGGGTGTATGATGATGAGACCTAACAAAGATAATTAAATTGGTAGCCAATTTTCACGCGAAAAACCCTCGTTTTATATTAAGCAAATATCCTTCCATTGAATGATTCTTGTTCAAGATCCGAAGTTGGCATTGGTTTTTATTGACCAAAGTCAAGACCTTTGTCAATCAAGGATGTACTTGAATCATGAGAGTTTTGTTGCATATCGGTGTCTTGTCCAAATCGTGATTTTTATTGACCAAAGTCAGATCACTTTTTGTCCAATGACATTGATTACGAAACTTTCCTCGTCAATGGGTCCTGCTTAACTGGAATCATTAGGTTTGTGTTTGGCCAAGCCAAGGCCTAAATGATTCGGAGGATATGGTTAGGAAAATGTAATGGTTACATTGACATTATACATATGTTTCGGACTTGGATGTCCACCTAACCGGATCTAAGAATTGGATGAGATCCAATTGATCTGAGAGATCTACCTAGTTAAATAGCATACAGCTTTTTATTGTGCAAAGTCAGGTTGTGTTTATTTAACGGGATCCTAGCCCACTAGGAAACACGGTTTCCCGAGTACTCCACAGAGGGTTAGAGGCTCGACGAAAATAGTGGGAGGCAAGTATTGAATTTGCAACATTCGTTCAATTACTCGCTAAACACGCTCATTTTATTTTACTCGTCATATTAATCAAAAGTATTAGTCGGACTAATATTTTATGTTGTTTTAAAAAAAAAATATAATATATATATATATAGTTGGACTATATACAAACTCATTCAATATATAGTTGATTTTATATTGGATTATAGTAATCAATATAATTGAATTAAATGATAGTTGATTTTATAATTGGATTATAGTAATCAATATTAAAATTATAGTTGATTAAATAATTGGATTATTGTGATCATTATAATAAATAGTACCTTAATAAATTGATTAAATAGTTGGACTATTGAAATCTAGAAAGAATTGAAAGGTTGAATATTTAAAATATATAATCCTTGGATTAAATGTTTTTAAATGATTTAATTTTCAATTGGGAATTAATAATAGGTTAATTTATTTGATAAAATAACTTATTATGACTAAGCCCATATTAAGCAAAATAGTAGAGCATAAAGTCTTTGGAAGATTATGTGATGATGACTTTAGTGCTTAATTAATATACTTATAATAAATCTATCTTAGATTTAAAAGTATTTAAAATTGCAATTAATAATTCTTGGAGAATTAATTGACTATTCTAGTGAAGAAAAGTCAAAGTTTGCAATTGGCATGTAGCACAAGGTGCACATCATTTCGATATTCTAAAACCCAAAAGGTTTGAGAAATATTGAAAAATGATAATTGACATATCCCAAAGTGACTACCATTTGGATATGGAAGACACAAAGGAATTAAAGAAAGGGCGAGGCTCTAACTTTAAAATATTTGTCAAAGTTATGTTCACTACTAGTATTAAATTGGATTTTAAATACTTAGTGTGGGTACATAATACATATATGTATTGACGTTCAGAATCCGCTATGAGCTGGATACTGGCTTCAAGCCGAGATTTCTCTGCGAATTGGAAACGGACGAAAGTCGCTGTTTCGACCGTAGATACCTAAGTTTAGGAACTACCCTTTAGGTATGTACTTAAATTAGGAATGTTATAATGTAACTAGTTTAACTAGAGACATTATCTCTATATCAGTGTTTAATCCATTGCGGATAAAACCTTTATATTCTAGAACACTAAAGTGTTTCAATATATAAAGATGATACTGAGATAAATACATTGGATGTAAATAACAGAATTTATATTTTGAATATAAATAAAATCTCAAACATATAAAATGACAAATAAATAGCTCAAATTGATTTGATCAATAGAGACTTATTTGTGGCATTGTTGTCCAGGACACAATTAGAGAAGACTCGTATATCCACACTTTTAAGAGTGGGTACTAGGACTGATTTGACTATTCAAATAAGGTCTACGAATCTAGTTTATTAGGTTAAATACCTAAAATACTATTTACTTGGTAATAGTAAAATGGCCACCGATCTGTTAGCCCTATTCATGGTGAAGTAAGTGGGCCCATATCTAGCTAGGCTAGATGTTAACATGAATATTTCGTGACCTTAACGGATGTGACATCATGTTGTGGTTATGTGTTTCTTTTGAAGAACACAAATCAGAAACTTTTAGAGTTTCGACACGAAGTAGACAAACAGATCGGCTATAGTGTTATTCCGCCACGGTTATACCGTAATGGAAAATACTTAAGCAGTAAGTTTCATACGTACATGAAAGAGTATGGTATTCTTTCAGATGAGGACTCCTCTCGAGACACGTCAGTTAGACGATGTGTCTGAACTAAAACCGAATTTTTGTTGGACATGATAAGGTTTATCACGAGTCGCTCTGAGCTACTATTTCCTTCAACAGGATATGTATTAACAGTGCAAAACTTATTTAGAATAAGGTTCCATATAAATCTGTTTGACAGATATCATATAGGATATGAACAGGGAAGAAACTAGGTTTCTCATCCCTGATAATTTGGGTATGCCAGGCATAGCGTTTGGATGATACCAAACTAAGGACCCAAATTGGATAAGTGCCAATATAGGTTATCTTAAGAGAAACCTTAAGTATAGTACTTGTAAATCCCACATGAGAACAATATAATTGTTGCTCACCATGCGGTTTTCCTGAGAGGAATACCGATATGCAGTGGTCAGTGGGAGGATAGTGATACTCGATGAAAATCGGAGTAATACCGTTCCAGGCACGAAGTCCTTAATGGAACACAAATAGTTCATCTATGATGAATCTATACCATTAATCTTTAAATACACAAGAACTTCGTAGATTGGATAGAGTCAGAAAACAACCTAGGGTATGGGTTTCTGATCTAACCTCATAATGATGTCAATCTTATGGAGGTGTACCATCCGACTACGTTATGAGGAAGTGATACGAGGTATCGACTCCCTGTTGAGGCAAAGTGCCATGAGTTCGAAATGGATTCCATGTATAACAACTATTTTAGATACTAGTTGTTGTACCACAAGGCATTGTGCCTATGGTACATTTAACGTCTTCAAGGAAGACATACATGGATGGCAACATACCAACGTACAAAGCTAGGCTTTTGACGGAAAGGTATCGTTATCAACATTATGTTAATAACGGTTCAACCTTTTACCTGTTGCCATGGTAAATCCATTTTGAAAATGCTTGAAAATAACTATATATTTCATTTATGAAATATGTCAGTTATAGATCAAAATCGCTTTCCTGAAAAGGAAACCTTTTGGAGGATATTTACAACATCCTGACGATTTTGTATAACCGACAAACAAGGTTTGCGGGTTATTCGATCCATGTTTGGATTGAATGCAAGCATAAGGTTCTTGGAACTGTTATTTTGAAATAATCATAATGGTTTATGATTTGATTCAAAACTAAATAATTCTTGTGTATATAAGGAGGTTAGTGGGAGAGCGCACTGACAGTGAAATTCCCATAAAGCAATTGGTGAAAGCTTGGCTTTCATAGATATTCTTCATAAGAAATTCTCCGTAGAATTCTGGGGAGTAACAACCTTTATTCAAGGAATAAAGATCTACTGGGATAGATTTGGAGTTTGTTAACACTCTCTGGGAAATTGTACATTTAAAATGTACTTGTATTGGTGTCTCATACGCTTCAAGCATATGGAGTCACAATCAGGTCAATCCAAGTGACAGTCACTGGATTGAAATTAAGAACATCTGTTAGTATCTCTGAGAACTAAAGATGCTATCTTAAACTATGGAGAGGGAGAACTTGAAGTGACTGGGATCACTGCAGCAAGTTTCCAAACGATTAAAATACTGCGGTACTATAAAGTTTGAATAACGGGAACAGTGAGCTGAAATCTTCCAAGCAAGATAACTGTTACCGAATAAACAACAAATGCGGATTATTGCTGCAGCTGAGGCAGCAATAGAAGCCATTTGGATCGATAATAAATCTAATTAGATTAGATATAGTTCTGTTAGCAGCTGAGCTAGGCGTCAGCACAGGCTAAGGAATTATAAGGTCTCATCGACGATCCAGATATATACTTCTATATCATCTGATTCGTTCGGATCATACATCGTGGCGATGTGATGATCGTATAAATCGCGTCAAACGATAATCGAACAAATCCGCTGACGAAAACCTTTCTCAGCAATTTGAGCGAACCGTACATAGTTCAGGTGTAGGACACTTGAGTGACTCGCAATGTGCCAAGTGGGAGATTGTTGGACAAAATGACCCATAGCGTCACTATTTGCACAGATCATTGTGTTGTTTGTAGCAAATTAACTATGTAACAAGGAATTGCACTCTCGTCATTTGTGATTAGATCACCTTAGATATATAAATGAAGAGAGGTCCCTATGATTAGTTCCTGGATTGAGATGATATGAGACAGTATCAGTCCACGAAGGATTAATCATTAAATATCCCTAGCCGTAGTATTATCGAGACTGGACATCGATAATGCGGAATAGGCTAGTATTGCACTTGTGCGCGTTGTGAGGGCACAACGGCATAGTTCTCATATATATAAGTATTGGATACTTGTGCAAGTGCGATAGGAGGTCGTGTTTCACCGATGGTACGGGAAACAGCTTCGCTCTGGATAGACCCTTCGGAATCCCATTGGTATTATGACTAGGTGTCTATGGGAGGCCGAAATCAAGGTAGGTGTGTATAGTCTTAACCTAAGACTTACATCGCTAATACTTACGACAATCGGTAAACTTTGGTTTTGGTGGTGGGGGATCTTAACTGGTTCTGTGTTCACCTCTTCTGGGTTTATCAGGAATCGTAGTGTATTGGATGTGATGTCGAGATGGAAGTGTCACTCCAGTCATTATGGAGATGATGTCACGCAGGATACGGTATTAGGGCTCTTAAAGTGATGCGCATCCAATCGTGATATTATGACCAGGTCATGAATATCCGATTATAGAGACTAGTTACCAGACATCCGATATGTGTTTCGGACGGGGCAGACACTTATCCAGCCCCAGCCCTAGCACGTGATTATCCGATACTGGGCCAATATGCACAATACAATTGTATACTACGCTTGATACAGATCTAGATATTCTTTGATGAATATGTCCGGAGAACCTGGGAAGACTTGGTGCTTTGCTAGGAGTCGACCTTGTCTCGTAAATCGGTAGAACGTAGTACTTGGTACGTACGTGATTCGGATACTCCGACGACCGTATTTACTGCCAGATTATCCGGGGATCTCATGGGTCGCTTCCCGATAATCCACCGATGACGCACAACTCGCACTCTTGAATAATCTGGGATTAAATAGAAGAGAGAGAAAATTAATCTAGGATTAATTACGGAGATATTTTATCAGGATAAAATATCGTCTAGAGAGAGATAACGATTAATTTGGAATTAATCGGTAAATTAATATATTCGATATATTAAACGAAATTAGATTTCGACGCGGAATTAAAATTAGATTTTAATTCGGGCAAACGAGTTAATTTAGAATTAATTCGTTAGCGACGTAAATAATAATTTCGCCAGGCGCAATTATTTATTTAAATTCGATTGAATTAACGTCGCGACGTAAGCTCGGTATTTCGGAAATATCGAACCCGAACACGTGAGTGCACGTGGGCCCACTTTCATTTGGAAACGTGTGGGGCCCACATGACACATGTCATTCTAATGCTTTGCATGTAGATAGTACATTGCACTTAATGTTATTGCATGGAAATTGAGTGTTTGACACTCTAAGCTATTGCATGTGTTGTGTCATAAATTTATTATTAATTTAATAAATTATGGCATAAATATAAATTGATTTTTGGTAAATCATTTTAAAAAAAAACATAACACATTTTTTCTCTCAAAATTCTCTCTTCCTCTCACGGTAATGGTGGCCATTTCTTCACTGGTTTTGAACCAGTTTGGGCGTGAGTTTAGGGGAGCAAGAGTTGGGTTTTCATGGTGAAAACCGCAAGTGCTAGCACACTACGAGTCTTGCGAAGGTGGTAGGGAGGTTCCCCCATGAGACGGGATCCATCCGACGAGATTGGAGCTCCGTTTCTTCACCCAATTTTCTGTTTTGCAGGGCAGTGGACTGCATGCAGTGGGCGTGAATGGCAGTGCGTTTTTTTTGGCTTGAATCGTCTCCAAATCGACTCAACCGATCAATGTGAGTATTCCGCTACCTCCGTTGATGTGTTCACACATAATTTCATGTCTTTTTGATCTTGGGACCTTATAGAAACCAACAATGTCACCACATGAATGAACTCGGTCAAAGTCATCATACAATATGGAATGGACCGCAGCTGTAGATAAACCACAAACAAAGTGCCAGTCCTTGTTTGCTCTCTACGGATTATTTAGGATTACTAATTTCATATTTAAATCCTCATGTGTATAACACTTATACACTAAATCTGAAAGTACATTTAGTATCCAATGACATATATGTTTATTTATTAAATACAACTTTAAAATCAATATTTTAATAAATAACAGCATTGTTTAATACTTAAAATATAATCCCATTTACATATTACATTATGCTTTTAGGCATATATCCCAACAATCTCCCATTTGCACAAGAGCAAATTATATATGTCGCATAATCATAGACCCTCTAGGTTACCTTTAAACACTTTATCCATTCAAGGTCTTTGTAAACAGATCAGTTGAATTATCTGTATAATGCTATTTGTACCATCTCCCTAAAGAGATGATATTTCCTCTCTATATGCTTCCCTTTATTATGGCTTGTTAGTTTTTTAGAATTTTACCATTGCACCACTTTTATTGTAATATAGTGTGAGTGATATATCCATATCTGTAACAACTTCCAGATCTCCCAAGAACTTATGGAGCTATACTGCTTCCTTAGCTGCTTCACAAGCTGCTAAATACTCAGCCTCCATGGTGGAGTTCAAAATACCATATTGTATTATACTCCTCCTTACTATAACTCTACCAAACTATGGTGGATATTGATCTAGATGTAGATTACTCATATCCATCTTAGAAACAGATTCTGTATATCCTCTAACGATCATATCCTTTTTCAGAATATACAGGCATATAGTCTCCCATTCTTTTGAGAATGCCCTTTACAGTCACCCACTGATATAATCCTGGGTTAGAGTGAAAAATACAGACTACTCCCTCTCCATAAACAGATGTCCAGTCCAGTGCATCACATACATGAGACTTACAACTGTAGAGGCATGTGAGATATGTCTCATCGTCTCATCTCCTCAACTATTTTGTGGTGTCTTAGGAAACTATTCATTCGACAAGTGAACTTCATTTAGAAGATGTAAAATACCTTTCTTGAAATTCAACATGTAAAAATGAACAACAATATTAACGAAATTTGATACTTGAGACACAACTAACAGTTGTCTCTTGTGATCCCGAATAATCTAGATCCCAAGTACACAACTCGTATTTCCTAAATCTTTCATTTGGAATTGGTTAGCTAGTCAGAATCTTACTTCCGATAATATTTTTAACACCATTCTCAATGAGTAAAAAATCATCAATGTATAATATGAGAACAAATCAAACTTTCAACAAATGATACACTTGTATATACAAGGTTCATCGACATTTGCTCTCAAAATCATAAGACTTGAGCATCGCATCAAATCTTATTATCTAGATCAAGATACATGTTTTAGTCCATAAATAGATCATCGTACCTTGCAAACATTTTGATCTTGACCATAGACAACAAATCTCTCTAGTTGCACTGTATTGATACTCTTATCAAGACTAGCATTCTAGAATGGCAAATTGACGCCCATTTGCCATTTCTCATATTCATAATATGTGGCAATGGATAGAAGAGTGCGAATAGATTTAAGCATGGATGGTGAGAAAGTCTCCTCGTAGTGGACTTCCTCTTACTAGGTATGCCCCTAAGCCACAAACCTGACTTTGAAGGTCTGTACCTTCCCATCATTCATCTCTTGTTCTTATAGGTCCACTTGCAGTCTATAGGTTTTATCCCATGGGGATGGCCTACAAGATCCCAGATTGAGTTGGAGTACATATACTTCATCTCGAGATTCATGGCTTTGAGCCATTCATTTTATCTGGATCATCTATTGCACAATGATAGCTCAATAGATATATCATTATTGGATATGACAACTCTTCCCTCTCCAAATCATAGATAGTTATCATGTTGTCATACAACCCTCCCACTGTTGGGGTTCCTAGAACTTGCCAAGGATCGTCCTAACTAGAAATG
>SKCR01021389.1:0-78346 GCA_019454045.1 Zanthoxylum bungeanum | reverse complement strand
GAGGATTTGGCCCCATGGTTGGCTAGGTCTAGAGCAATCTCCATGCCAGAATTTCCAGAACCAACAACTAACACATTCTTGTCACAATAAGCTTTCCCATTTTTATACCGAGTTGAATGAATAACTTCCCCGGTGAAAGAATCGGATCCTTCAATCTCCGGCGTAAAAGGGTCACTTGTTTCTCCACTAGCAACGACCAAAAACCTCCCGGAATATTCCTCGACGTCACCGGAACTCAAGTTCCGAGCCCTAACGATCCACTGATCACATGCTTCATCGTAGGTGGCCAATTCAACAGATCTTTGGTACAATGGAGTGATGTTGAAATGAGAAACGTAGTCATCTAAGTATTGAATGAAATGGGTTCTGGGGACAAAAGTGGAATAAGATGAAGGGAAACGCATGTGAGGGAGCTCACAAAATTGCTTTGGCAAATGAAGATGGAGGCGATCGTAGGAATATTTTTTCCAAATGGAAGCGTAACAATTTTCTCTTTCGAGAATTATGTAAGGGATTGATTGAAGGCTAAGGCAAGCTGCGGTGGCCATGCCTGAGGGGCCTGAGCCTACTATTATCACTGCTGCTGCTGCTGCCGCCGCCTCTTGCATTATTTTTCTTCTTCTTCGTCACGTCTTTGATTTAGTTGTTGCAAATGGTGTGTTTAGATACTTATATAGACAAATCACTTTTGATTTACAATGAAATAGATATCTAATTATCTATAAGAAAAGAATTTTTTGGAATATTATTTTAGTTATTATTTTTTGAGTGATGATACAATACAAAAAAAAAAATGTATAAAAATTCTAAAAGCCAAAAAATATTTGATCATTGTTTGAGGAAAAATTAGGCATACGCAAAAAAACCAATAGAAATACGATATGTGAACTGGTTTAAGAATCTGCTGTCAACAACTATCTTTAGACTCTGAACTCAATATCTACCGACAGACTATGAACAACATCAAAGGTTGATCCCAGAGTCTTCCATCAGGGAATTACTTAGGAATCCTATATCTGATTTCAAATTCCCACATCAGAGACTGATTTCAAACTCCGAACTCAGTGTCTACCTTCAAAATCTGTCTTCAGGATCATGCTTTCAGGACCTGCTGCCAAGACAATCACTTCTGGCCTATTTCCAGGGAAGTATATAAGGATCAAAAGAGGAATTAGTCGAAATATCGACTCCTTCATTATGGGAATCGCAGAAATAAGGAATGAGAAAATCAAATAAATTATTTTCCATTTCTTGTAACTGATTAACCGCCCAGAATAGAGAAATTCTTGGGATTAGGCTGATTAATTAGGAATGTGAACGTTACCAATCTTGATTTCATTGTAATTAGAAAATTATAAATAATAAGTGGATCTCTCCATAAAGGGGATCGATACTTGACTGTTTGAGAGATAATAAGAACTCTTTCTACTTGTCACTTGGTTACTTGATTTTATTATTTGTGAGATTTCTTACACAAACTAGCATACAAAAATTAGCATAAAAATTAGTACAAGCACATTAAAATAAAGAAAATTTAACTAAAAGATAGATAATTTTGATACATAAATAAAGTTAGCAATAATAAAAAGTAAACAATTACAATAAACAGGAAATGAAAATTACAAATGATTGAAAGAAAAGAAATTGAAATAGGTAAATTCTTAGTTCTGTGTATCGCAGTCTCTTTAAAACAGATTCACCGCCTATGGTAGTGCTTAGGATCGAAACCGACATCTGTTTACCAAGATAAAACGGATCTGGTAGCTCTGGAGTACTGACAAATTACCTAAGAAAACTCTATTTGCATAGAACTTGAATCGAAGTAAATCTTTCGGTTTTGTACAGAAAAATGCTCTCGGTGCTAGATAAATTGCTCTTGGTTTAGACGGAAATTGGAAGCGTTTTTTATTTTGCTGTTGTGTTATGTTTTTTAAAACATGGAGAAACCTATTCCAATTTCATAACAGAAAAAGGATTAATTCTCTATTGAATCATGTATTTAATAGAGAAATCATGGCACATCATAGGCTGTTAGCTACTATTACAGTAGATGAAAAGTCAACAAAATAGCTAATATTACAGTATATGAAAAGTCAACAAAAAAAATTACAAGGAAATTAGCAAAACTAAGGCTAACCCGAGCCTAGTTCGATTTGGGCCAAATTTATATACGCAAGACGTACGGGTGCACATTGGTTCAAGGAGAACCAATCTGAATCGGGCTGTGATTTGCACCCCCTCTACAGACGCGCGTGTAGAGAAAGCCTCTATCCATACTTTCTTACCACTTCACAATAAAAAACTATATATAACCTTTCTAGACTTAGTTACTTCTTAGATGTGGGATAAGTTTTCTTTCTCAATGGGTACACTTTGTGAGAAAATTCTCATTCACCCAAATATCATTTTGAGTATATCAATAATCATTTTGAAATACTAATAAAGGAGTGATGAGTGGTATTTATATCACTATTTTCCACTCATTTAACTTAATATTTTGTATAGTTTCTTGAGTTTTGTGAACGTTTTGATGTGTTTTATTGTTATTTTGCAGATAAATAAAGTTTGGACAGCACTGGAGGCAATTTGGGGCAAAACCGAACAAAAATGCGTCAACATGGATATTTTAGTCTTTTTCGCGTCGCGACGCTGGAACTCAGCGCGCCGCGACGCCCAGCGTGAGCCGAATCTGCTAACATGCGTCTGGTCAACGGTCAACAATTTGAGAAGTTTTGACTTTGCTAAAATGCGCCGTGCCACGTGTCACCATCACATCCCATCTGCTAAAATACGCCGTGCCACGTGTCATCATCATATGCTGCCGACACTCAGACTTGACACGTGTCGCCGCGTCATCAGCCACATCATCGGTCAACAAGTCAACCTTGCCACGTGTCATGCCACATCATCGTCCACGTCAGCAGGTCAACCGAGTCAACTTGCCACGTCAGCCTCAGCCAATCACAACTTGACACGTGTCGCCACGTGTCGCAATCCTATTGTGCCGACAAGTGAACAGTCAGCCGCCACTCCACGTCATGCCACGTCAGCGCCACGTCATCGCCGCGTCAGCATGACGTCATCAATGACGTCATCACAATAATTGAGAATTAGCCGCCTTGACACGTGTCGCGTGAATAGTCAGCCGCCTTGCTACGTGTCGTCTCCTCAGCGTGCCACGTCGACAAATCCAGCGTCGCGACGCTGAGATCCTTGGCGTCGCGACGCTGGAACAGTGAAAAATATTTCTATAAATACTGCGCGAATTTCAGAATTATGGGTGCTTTTCTCTCTCTCATCTCTTTGATGAAGAGAGAGTTTCTCTCTCTAAAAATATTTTATTTTTTTTTTTTTTAGTTTGTAATTTATTTTAATTACTTTTGTAATAATAGTAATTTAATTTTTACTTTTTACTTTTTACAGTTTTTACTATTCACCATGTTGAAGTAACTTTTTCAGCTAGGGTGAAAGGTAATTCTTTTACTGTTACTATTTAGATTAATCTCCCGTAAAAATAATATACTCACTATTTAAAATATTGACTTAATAAGGAATACCGCTATATTGGTCGGTTGGTAATTTAATTTTAATCTGTTTTAAACCTGACTAATCAAGGATACCGCCAGACTGGTCGGTTGGTAAATTTATTTTTGGTTCCGCCTTAATGGCTGGTTGGACTTAATTTGACTTAATCAGGATACCGCCAGACTGGTCGGTTGGTAAATTTATCACAAGTTTATATATTATTTTATGGGAGATATCTAAATTAGTAGTAGTAAAAGTAATTCCTTTTACCTTAGCATTTTATTTTATTTTATTTTACTTTTCAGTATTTTTATTTTATGTATTTTATTTTTATAGTCCTAGTTATGTGTTAGTTAATTAGGGGTTGTGATGACTTTTAATATCACCGGTTTATAAGGGATTATTTTATAAGTTGAGTAATTTAAAGTTTATTTATTAAGTCTTAAGCTTAATGCTTCTTATTGTCTGATCACCAATAAGATTGATATGGTAAATCTAAAATGAACTAGACATATGGATTTTAGGTTTCAGCCTTAGACTTAATAGCCCACGATCTTCCTTGAGGATAGATAACCCTTTAATAGATTTCCTTACAGGATAGGAATATACCTGTCGGGGGGGGGTAGCCATAATTGGAACTTAAACTTAATGAATCCAGATAATTTGGTTGACATAGACATATGGTTCAATTGGGTTATACTGGGTATTTGTGTCTGACCATCGACAGAGGCTTACACATAATTTAGTGTTCCAGGTTAATAAATCAATATATTACCAACTTTAATATAACCACTTCATCTTTAAAATGATATTAAAAGAAATCACAACCCTAGATTTTTGTTATTTTCCTTAGTATTTTCTTTTGTCTTTTTATTTATTTATTTATTTTGTAAAACCACTTTCAACCAATCAAACAATCATTCTCTTCTCCCTTTAATTAGATATTTGTAAATAA
This sequence comes from Zanthoxylum bungeanum, assembly GCA_019454045.1. NCBI lineage: Eukaryota > Viridiplantae > Streptophyta > Magnoliopsida > Sapindales > Rutaceae > Zanthoxylum > Zanthoxylum bungeanum. The sequence goes on along the minus strand of SKCR01021389.1, from coordinate 73,866 downwards.
ATAGATTCAATAATTAATAACAACAGTAGGAATTAAGTCCTCGTGGGATCGATATTTTTATACTACTTGAACGATACGTGCGCTTGCGTTATACGTGTGTGTTTACGCCGGTTAAGTTTTTGGCGCCGTTGCCGGGGATTTATATTTCTTGAGTTATTAATTTTGAAGCTATCTAATTTACTTGTATTTAATTTTCTTTATTTTTATCTGTAATTTTTATTTCTTTCTTTTGATTTCAGGTGACTTAAAAATGGAACAATACTGGGAGATTGAAAGATTACATGTTTTACAAGAAGATACACCCCAAATCTGGGAGCAACAGTCCGGTTTTCTGAGGCTTGTTGTCGAGCCCAACAATTATCACTGGATACCAGAACCAAGCAACACTACATTTGCTCAACAGAACTCAATGTGGAGATGTGATATATGTAATGGTGACCACCCAAGCGATTATTGCGAATATTACTACCATCTAGGGTGGCAGAACTATCAAGATCTTTCATGGTATGACGAGCCATCACATTTCAGAGAGCCACATTTTTCATCTTATCCACCATCTTCCTTCGATCCTTATCAAGAACCAGAAATCCGAGGAAGATCAGTTGATTCACATGTTCAAAAAACAAGCAGCTCAATTTGATGCACAAGTTCAGAGTAACACAGAATCCATACAGAGAATGACAGATCAGATCAGACAATTAACAGAAAACCAGAACTATATACCTCAAGAACCATTCTCAGATGACACTGATGTAGCCTTCGAGTACCAATCATTTTATAATGACATTTCAACAGAGGAGGAGGCTGAGCAGTATCAACAATCAGAGGTATCAGTTCAGGAACTTGAACCGGCAAAGTCTCGATTTGATTTTTATTATTCAGATTCTGACGAGAGGATGAAGCTGAAATATTTGTACCAACTGCATCAAAAATTGAGGATGGAATTCTGTATCCTCAAAACGAAGATCTTGGAGATTCCATTTCACAAATGTTTGAAGAAGATCAACTTGAGCCAATCAATTCACCCGAATCAGAGGATGAAGACCTAATGTCTGACTCATCTTTTCATCCTCAGATGGAGCAAGAAATAGAGCAAATAAAGGAGCAAATGTCTGACCTTAATAAAGATCCAGAGCATTCAGGAGAAACATCACTGTTTTGGGGAGTACAAATCAGAGATATCAACCAGAAGCTTGACAGAATGGAATTTCCATTCCAAGTCAAGCATCATACGAGACCTCCTGATTTTATTTCTTTCTTTTCAGGAACCACTGGAGCAACAAAAGTCAAAAAGGTGGCACAAGCATTGAATAAGCCAAAATATTTTTTTCCACTTTACCGTTGGAAGAGACCCTTCAAAAGCAACGCTCACGGGATTGTCTTTAATCGGACATCCAAAACGACACTCAAACCTCCTTAACATATGGATTTCAGTCACGTCTGGCTGAAGACGAAAAATTTAGCGCGAGCAGGGAGGCAACCCATGCAATTTGTTGTAATTTATTTTTCATATTTTGTGTGAACTTTTTAAAATTGTGTGTTAGTTTTGCAGGAAAAATTAAAAACGGAATTTTTTTAGGACAAAGAGGCCAGTACAAGCGGGATTTTCATAATAAAAATTTGACAAAATCACGAAGATACAAAGTTGATCCAGGAAACGGCCGAGTAAAAAGACACTTCTTTTGAGACGCGTCCCTATGGATTTATCCGTCGCAAGACATGATTTTGCCAAAAAATAAAAAATAAAAATTCAGCGTCGCAACGCTGACACGGAAATCAGAGACATAAGCAGAGGCACCGTAGATCTCATTTTCTTCTTCCTCAAACACCACCAAGACCCACGACCAAACCGAACCAGCCATCACTGCCGTCCAGCCATCTCGCCGAGACCGAAACTAACGAAACCAAGCCGGCCGATCAGAAACCCAAGACGAAACCGCAAATGCCGAGATACCCACCACCGTGAACCACCAAGATCCAGCAACCCTCACTTAAATCCAGCCCAACCGAAACCACAACCGGAATTTCCACCTTCACTGAGCCCTTCCTTCGCCGAGTCAAAACCGAGCCATCATCATCGACCACACCAGCTATCACCACCCAAACAGCAGCCGAAACCGAGCCTCAACAACCAAGACACCACCAAGCCGAGATCACTAAGAAAACCACACATCCACCACTCAACAACCCCATCACCAGGAAAAGCCGAGACCACCACTGCCAGCAACTGATTCGGCTAAATCACAATCCAAGCAACACAACACCAGAAACCGAACCAACCCACTGCCGAGACCAACCCACTGCCGAGAGTACCACCACTGCCAAAATCAAAACTGAAATTACGGTAATGATTTGATAAAAATTTGATTTGGTAAATGGTAAATTGATTTGGTAATTAGGATTGAATTGTGGTGTGTTTGATTTGGGAATTTTCAATTGCGAAGTGTTGGATTGTGGATTAATTTGATTCGTAGATTGCGGGAGCGAAGAGTTGAATTGGGTGTTTGTGGCATTTGATAGATTTAGGTTGTGTTGGATAATCAAAAATTCAGGGGAGACTCTGCCAAATTTTCTGAAAAATACCAAAGTTGGGATTTGATTGGTGATAATTTTTTAGGGTGATTTTGGGGAAAGTTTGAGTTTTTAAAGGTGATTCTGCCAAAATTTTTAATGGTCAAATAGCAATGTGGTAAGAACCGTAATTTGGGCATAAATCTTAATCAGTAATTTTTCCTGTAAAATTTCAGCTAACCAGGTACAACCTTCTAACTCTCCTTTTACTGTTTAAGACATTGGGGACAATGTCTCATTTAGGTTTGGGGGAGGGAGGATTTATTTGATCAGTACCTTGTTTTTAGTTTGTATGTTGTTTTTTTTTTAGTTTTTTTTTAAAAATACAAAAAAAAATGAAAAATTTTCAAAAATTACAAAAATATTTTGCATTTTTTGTGTTTTTATTTTGACTAAAAAGGTGTGAAATTGGTAAGAGATAGCCGAGTAAGGAATTTCCACTCCTGAGACGTATCTCAAACCTATTTCGAAACAGTTAATTTTTGTTTATTTCCTTTTTAATTATTTAATTTGTGAATTCTCCTTAAACACTGACTAAAATGGATATTCTTATGCTCAGTTGGCAGGTATTATCAACATACATGGAAACATACGGACATGAGCTAAAATTGAAAAGTTTGTAATATTCCGTGCTATAGTTTAATTGGAGGAAGCATCTCTAAATAGTGATGGAGTAAAAAAAAAAAAAAAAAAAAAAAAACGTCTGAGATCCGAGTTATTAAGTCTGTAAGAGTGTTTTAATACCTAGTGCCCTAAAACCAACTGGTTTGGGAGTCATTGGCCCAAACCTCGCTACATGGATCGAAGATGCTGCAAAAATATATATATATTTGAAGTCTGAGTAATTAAGTTCGTAGGGGTGTCTTAACACCTGGTGCCCTAAAGCCAACTGGTTTGGGAGCCACCGACCCAAAGCTCGCTACATAGACGGAATGTATTGTATAAAAATAAAAAATAGAGAAAAATCAAAGAAAAAATCAGAAAAATCAGAAAATTATTCCATTGCTACAAAAAGGTGTGAAATCTGATAGAACTTTAGGACAAAAATATTACTCTCTTATCAAACACTTATGACTGTTGTGGGCAAAAATGAGTTGATTAATATTTTGTTGATTGTGTATATGAAGAATGGTAAAAATAATCGGAGAATTTACTTATTCGGTAATTTAGAAAGAAACAAAACAACTAATAACTTGGAGTCGAATTTTCACCTGATTAGTCACTAACTTCTTTATTCTCTTTTCGCTTGTCTTTTTGCTTTTGTGTGCATTAGTTTTAATATATTTTTTTTTCTTTTGTAAAATGTTTGTGGGTATCATTGCTGTAAACCCTCACGAGACTACAACTCGTCCACTAGGGACACCTAGGGGTTTAAAGGCTTGTTGCATATGCTAAATGCAACCGTGATCCCTACGAAAATGGCTTAGTTAATTTTGTTAGTTATTTTATTTTGTATTTTGCTCGAGGACTAGCAAAATGTTAGGTTTGGGGGGTGTGATGAGTGGTATTTATATCACTATTTCCCACTCATTTAACTTAATATTTTGTATAGTTTCTTGAGTTTTGTGAAAGTTTTGATGTGTTTTATTGTTATTTTGCAGATAAATAAAGTTTGGACAGCACTGGAGGCAATTTGGGGCAAAACCGAACAAAAATGCGTCAACAGGGATATTTTAGTCTTTTGCGCGTCGCGACGCTGGAACTCAGCGCGCCGCGACGCCCAGCGTGAGCCGAATCTGCTAACATGCGCCTGGTCAACGGTCAACAATTTGAGAAGTTTTGACTTTGCTAAAATGCGCCGTGCCACGTGTCACCATCACATCCCATCTGCTAAAATGCGCCGTGCCACGTGTCATCATCATATGCTGCCGACACTCAGACTTGACACGTGTCGCCGCGTCATCAGCCACATCATCGGTCAACAAGTCAACCTTGCCACGTGTCATGCCACATCATCGTCCACGTCAGCAGGTCAACCGAGTCAACTTGCCACGTCAGCCTCAGCCAATCACAACTTGACACGTGTCGCCACGTGTCGCAATCCTATTGTGCCGACAAGTGAACAGTCAGCCGCCACGCCACGTCATGCCACGTCAGCGCCACATCATCACCGCGTCAGCATGACGTCATCAATGACGTCATCACAATAATTGAGAATTAGCCGCCTTGACACGTGTCGCGTGAATAGTCAGCCGCCTTGCTACGTGTCGTCTCCTCAGCGTGCCACGTCGACAAATCCAGCGTCGCGACGCTGAGATCCTTGGCGTCGCGACGCTGGAACAGTGAAAAATATTTCTATAAATACTGCGCGAATTTCAGAATTATGGGTGCTTTTCTCTCTCTCATCTCTTTGATGAAGAGAGAGTTTCTCTCTCTAAAAATATTTTATTTTATTTTTTTTTAGTTTGTAATTTATTTTAATTACTTTTGTAATAATAGTAATTTAATTTTTACTTTTTACTTTTTACAGTTTTTACTATTCACCATGTTGAAGTAACTTTTTCAGCTAGGGTGAAAGGTAATTCTTTTACTGTTACTATTTAGATTAATCTCCCGTAAAAATAATATATTCACTATTTAAAATATTGACTTAATAAGGAATACCGCTATATTGGTCAGTTGGTAATTTAATTTTAATCTGTTTTAAACCTGACTAATCAAGGATACCGCCAGACTGGTCGGTTGGTAAATTTATTTTTGGTTCCGCCTTAATGGCTGGTTGGACTTAATTTGACTTAATCAGGATACCGCCAGACTGGTCGGTCGGTTGGTAAATTTATCACAAGTTTATATATTATTTTATGGGAGATATCTAAATTAGTAGTAGTAAAAGTAATTCCTTTTACCTTAGCATTTTATTTTATTTTATTTTACTTTTCAGTATTTTTATTTTATGTATTTTATTTTTATAGTCCTAGTTATGTGTTAGTTAATTAGGGGTTGTGATGACTTTTAATATCACCGGTTTATAAGGGATTATTTTATAAGTTGAGTAATTTAAAAGTTTATTTATTAAGTCTTAAGCTTAATGCTTCTTATTGTCTGATCACCAATAAGATTGATATGGTAAATCTAAAATGAACTAGACATAGGGATTTTAGGTTTCAGCCTTAGACTTAATAGCCCACGATCTTCCTTGAGGATAGATAACCCTTTAATAGATTTCCTTACAGGATAGGAATATACCTGTCGGGCGGGGGTAGCCATAATTGGAACTTAAACTTAATGAATCCAGATAATTTGGTTGACATAGACATATGGTTCAATTGGGTTATACTGGGTATTTGTGTCTGACCATCGACAGAGGCTTACACATAATTTAGTGTTCCAGGTTAATAAATCAATATATTACCAACTTTAAGATAACCACTTCATCTTTAAAATGATATTAAAAGAAATCACAACCCTAGATTTTTGTTATTTTCCTTAGTATTTTCTTTTGTCTTTTTATTTATTTATTTATTTTGTAAAACCACTTTCAACCAATCAAACAATCATTCTCTTCTCCCTTTAATTAGATATTTGTAAATAAATAGATTCAATAATTAATAACAACAGTAGGAATTAAGTCCTCGTGGGATCGATATTTTTATACTACTTGAACGATACGTGCGCTTGCGTTATACGTGTGTGTTTACGCCGGTCAAGGAGAACCTGAAAATCTCATAAACTCTTCATTCTTACAAGTGGGTCGTACTTAAAATTGTGTTTCAAAATAGAAACAAATGCATATTTTTCCCTTATTTTCCAACAATCCGCTACAAGCGGAAAACATAAAAACAACATGATTTGAAAATAAAATATTTTTGACATTAACAAGTTTGTAGGATCAAAACCTGAATAGGATAGATAGATCTCAACCTTCCCTTATGATAATGTATTTACTTTACTGATTGACCAGTAGACATGATGTCTTTTTATTGTTCTTGTCTTTAGTGTAAACGATAATACATTGCACACATGAATCTTTCATAACACAATTGAGTTCTCAGGGTTATGTTCATTTCGGCCCTGAATATCTGTTTGATTTTGTAAGAGTTTCTAAAAATTTAAAACCTTACAATTCCTTTTAAAGCATCCCCACACATCTCTCACATAAGTGTTTTCTTAATCTAAGAATAACCCATATTACTACGCTTGGATTCCAAAAGTATAAGAAATATTAAGAGCATAACTCATCCTACACTCTACAGGTATCGTTGATTCAGCATAGGAATGGACAATAAGGAAACCCCCACATGAGAGTAACCCTTACAATGATCCACAAGGACTTTACAATTAGATTGTCCATTTGAACATAGTTCTTGGGATCTCCAGTCAGCTAGGTTTGGTTTTTCTTCATATTGACCTATTATCTTATAAGTTTTAGTCTCATTCCCCTCGATAATTTCTATACAACTTTTCTATTTAACCCTTTAGTTAGCAGATCTGTAATATTATTCTTTGACCTCAAATAGTAAATAGAAATAATCTCATTATAGAGTAAATGTATGATGGTATTATATCTACGACGAATATGTATAGACTTACCATTATATATATTGCTTTATCCCTTACAATTCCAGATTGACTATAATAATATATATAAATTATCGGCATATGCTTTGGCCATTTTGGAACATCTTCAAAAAACTTTCGCAACCACTCTTCTTCTTTACCACATTTATCCAATGCAATGAACTTTGATTCTATTGTAGATCTCGCAATCAAAGTTTTTTTAGTGGATTTTCATGATACAGCGGCACTTGTCAATATAAACATATAGTCACTCGTAAACTTTGAGTCTTTCACATCAGATATCTTTTTCCCATCACTGTATTCATCAAGTCCAGTCGGATATTCAGTATAATGCAATATGTAATCTCGAGTAAATTGGAGGTATCTATTGTTGGAGTTCTCTAAGTCCCGAGGATCGAATACAAAGCAAGAAATAAACATGCGAATACATCACGGAGTTGCGGAATACTCACATCGATCGGTTGATCGACGTGCGAGGCAACAAAACTTGATTTTCTGCCTCCATGGACTGCTCGGCAGTGGCAGTGAAACAGCTCACTATTTTCAGCCATTGTTGCTCATTGAACAAGCTTCAAGCTTCGTCAAATGATTCCAAGCTCATGGGTGGACTTCCCTATCACCTTCGCATGTCTCTCAGAGTGCTAGCTCTCTTGATTTTTGCCACAAAAATCAAACACTTTGCTTCCCTTTTCTTCAAGCTCTCGGCAAACCAGAAGAAATCAGCCCCTCCATGGGCGTGAATGAGAGAGAGATGGATGGAAGAGAGAGATGAGTGTATGTTAGTTGTTGGCTATTTTGTGTATCTAATACACAAATCAATTTCCAAAATTAATTAATTGATTTTCTTTTTTCAAAAAAGTCAAGCCAATAAAAGCTACAACAACTCCCATCAAGTCACATCACTCAATCAATCAAAATCAAGTGACATGTTGTCACATCACTCAAAGTGACTAATGATTTGATGCTTGATGCGACTAGCAATTTGACGCTTGATTTGACTTGCGTGCCGCACTCGAATTCGAAATGCGAATGCGCTCGCAAACAATCTCGGGCTCGGGTTCGCTAATTCCAAATTAACAAATCTTCCATTGCGACGCAATTAAATGATTACGCCTAGCGAAGTCATTATTCACGTCGCTAACGAATTAATTCTAAATTAATTCTTTCGCCCGAATTAAAATCTAATTTCAATTCCGCGTCGAAATCCAATTTCGTTTAATATACCGAATATATTAATTTAACCGATTAATTCCAAATTAATCGTTTTCTCTCTTTAATTGATATTTTATCCCAGATAAAATATCTCCGTAATTAATCCCAGATTAATTTTCTCTCTCATCTAATTAATCTCATATTAATAAAAGTGCGAGTCATACGTCATCGATGAATCTTTGGAAAGCGACCCATGAGATCCCCGGATATGTTGGCAGTAAATTCGGTCATCGGACTATCCGAACATGTAAGTACCTAGTACTACGTTTGTACCGATTTACAAGACAAGGTTGGCTTCTAGAAAAGCGCCATGCCTACCCAATTCTCCAGAAATATCCTTACAGGAATATAAGGATCTATATCAGGCGTAGTATACGTAGTATTGCGTATTTCGATCCAGTATCGGATGATCACATGCAAGTCCTGGGTCTGGTACAGTGTCTGCCCCGTACGAAGCATATATCGGATTACGAGCAACTAGTCTCTTTATTATCGGATAATTATGACCAAGTCATATTATCCCGACTGTTGTAACCTTTTTAGAGAACCAGTTCTGTATCCCTATGCGATCATCATCTTCATATGACTGGAGTGGCACTTTCGTCTTGACATCACACCCAACACACTACGATTCTCGATATACCCAGAAAAGGCGTACACAGAAATCGGTTAAAGCCCTGGATGACCACAACCAAAGTATATTGATTGTCGCAAGTATTAGCGGTGCAAGTCTTAGGTTAAGACCAAATACACCTACCTTGATTTCGGACTTCCATAGACACATAGTCATACTACCAATGGAATTCCGAGAGGGTCTATCCAGAGCAAAGCTGTTTCCCGTACCATCGGTACAACACAACCTCCTATAACACTTGCATGAGTATCCTATACCCAAATATATGAGAACTATTCCGTTTGTGCCCTCACAACGCGCACAAGTGTAATACTAGTCTTCTACGTATTTATCGATGTCCAATCTTGATAATACTCTGATTAGGGATATTTAATGATTTATCCTTCGTGGACTGATACTGTCTCATATCATTCTCAATCCAGGAACAAATCATAGGGACCTCCTATCATTTATACATCTAGGTGATCTAATCACAAATGATAAGAGTGCAATCTCATTTGCCACATAGTTAATTTGTACAACAACACCATGATCTGTATAAATAGTGACACTATGGGTCATAATTGTCCAACATCTATGTACCCTCACTATAGCTTTCTAATAGTCAGCACATGTATTACTTGTATATTTACTGAGTTTGTTACTAAATAGGCTAAGTATGGTCTTGTATAATCCTCGAGTATTCTACTTGAGAAATACCTTCTCCTCTATTATTTGATATATGTACATTCATATCTAAATGAGTTTTTGACATAGCATAATCATTTTTTTTAAATTTATCAATAATTTTCTCCACATAATGGGATTTTCTATGCATGAGACTGTTAGCGATTCTTGAAATTTTAATTCCTAAAATAACATTTGCTTAGCCCATGTCTTTCATGCCAAATTTTAATTTTAATAAACTCTTGATAAATTTAATCATTCTATCATCACTTCCAATAATGAGCATGTCATCAACATATAAATATAGGATAACAGATTCATTTTCTATCTCTTTGACCTAAACACATTTTTTTAATTCTAAAATCATTTGTCATCAACACATGATCAAATTTTTCATGCCATTATTTCGGTACTTGTTTCAAGCCATATAATGACTTTACCAATTACAGATTTTTTTCTCATGTCCAGGAACTATAAAATCTTTAGGTTGTTCTATATAGATTTCTTCATCTAATTCTCCACTAAGAAAAACTTTTTTCACATCTATTTGATGAATTTCTAGCTTTCTTAGAGTTGCAATTGCTACTATCATCTTAATGGGATTTATTCTCAATACCAGAGAATAAGTATCAAAGTAATCAAGGTCTTTTTTTTTGCTTATAACCCTTAATTACAAGTCTAGCCTTGTACTTATCAATCAAGCCATCGTTTTTCATTTTCCTCTTGAAAATCCATTTGGACCCTAAAAGTCTACATTCTAGAGGAAGATCTACTAACTCTCAGGTATGATTTTGTAAAATGGATTCAACTTCACTGTTAATGGCTTCTTTCTGCAAAGTGTCTTCTAGTATAATTAGGCTCATCTATGTATTTACAAGGAAATATATGTTTAAAGAACGATGCATTTCTCGATCCATTATTATGTTCTTGTGTATGTCTGGATTTTAGACTTATGTACAAGGAACCTATATGCATTACTGTTATGTGCATAACTGATAAAAATACAATCAACTGTCTTAGGTCTTAATTATTACGGCCAATTCGGATACCCTAAAGTCGGATCAGAGACAGGTTTCTCAGTTTTTCTTTTCCTCATTCTTCCAATTCACCGTTATTCCTAATCGTCAGCATTTCCCCACGTAGCGCAAACAGGTCAAACCAGCGGATAAAAAACATGGGTGTATTTTTAAATTAAATGGGATACCATATTATATTTTGATTTTATAGGAAAACATCATGGACGAATCGTAGTTCGGAAGCACTGAAAAATCCAAAAAATAAATTTCAACCCGCGCATATCGCTCGTGCGCTGATTCTTTCTAAGGAGTTGCCAAAAACAAATTATTTTCCACCCAAATCACTTTCAATTTTCTCCAAACACCCAAAATCTAATTTTTAAAATCAAAACCAATATTAACATATATTAAACACATCTAAAATAATTAAAAAACATAAATCATATTTTTACAAAACATAAATATATTCAAAATACATACATACATAAATTTGAATCTAAAATACAAACCAAATAAGAATCCCCCAAAGAAGTAACCCTTGAAAAATTCTAGGTCACTTAAAGGTGGTCAAGTGATTCTAAAATGGTAGATATAGTTCCAAAATTTTATCTAGGTTTCAAAACTCCAACTTTTGTGTTCCATGTCTAACATACACAAAACTTGACCCAACACAACCATATTGTGTTTCTATATTTCTAAATCATCTATACACAAATATTTAGCCTTATTTCAACTATAACCATATTACGAGTCAAGTTTTTTGGGAATGCAGCCCAAATCGGGCGGTAAATTCTGTCCAAGATTAAATACGAGCGAGAGACTGTTAGCAAACTAGTACCTCAAGGGAAAGATGAAAAATACTTTGAAACTATAGTCAAAGATTGCTTGAATTGCGGTGGCGGCCCAAGCCCGGGCCTTCAATAAGCCTGCGGAGACGTCATCGTCGCGTTCGTGGCTGACAGTGAGCACCCACCCTCAGCGTGCCTCGTGCACCTATGCGCTCTTGGCATCGGCCAGTATACTCCCCATTTAGCCTATCGTGAAACACATACCAAGGAGTCTGACATGTGTACGAGTCAATGGGCTAGTAAACTCGTAAGGTCTAAGCAAGCTTATTGGCGAGATCCTTTACAGGTGCACCGTCGACCGAACCTGATCTTCTTAGAAAGGTTTAAATGTGAGCATGTCTATCGGGACCTGAAAGATGGTAAACTATTCCTGAGCAAGGCGAAGCCAGAGGAAACTCTGGTGGAGGCCCGTAGTAATACTGATGTACAAATCATTTGTATGACTTATGTATAGAATTGAAAGACTAATCGAACTGTCTAGTAGTTGGTTCCTTCGAAGTTTCCCTTAGGATAGCTGGAGCACGAAAACGAGTCTATCGGAAAAATATAAAGCATAATATGTCTAATTACAGTGGGTATAAAATAACAGTCATGTAAAACTATTTTACATTCGTTAGAGAGATCTAAAACAATTGTTCATATGGCATCGACATCTAAGGTCTTTTAATTGCCAACTCTGAGCTGGATCTCCCTTCTGTTAAGCCTTCTTTTAACCCTCATGACCTGTATGGAGTTGCAAATATGAGTGGGACTGCCAGTGTCTAACACTCTATCACTAATTACATCTAAGGCTAAAGAGACGTCAATAATAGGAAAAATAGAAAGCATACCTGAGGGTTCTGCTTTTCCTTTAAAATCTAGATAATATCACTTCCAGTGTACAAATGTCTTGCAATGCAAATATACATCACAAGCTACTTTCGATCTTGCAGTTTATATTTCGTGGAATTCTTGGAATCTTTCTTTGTTATCTTCTTCTTTCCCATTTTAATTTTCTTCGACTTCCTAGAAGACTTCAAATAACTTGCTCCACTATGAAGATATAAATTAGGATTTCCTTTCTTCAAATCATGTTCCTCCATGCGCAACATATTATGAAGCTCTTCAAAAGTGGCTTTCATTGAATGGGTAAGAAATTTCAACATAATATACCAGGTAGAGAATACAAAATCAGATTTCAACCTATCTTTTCATCAATTGTAATGCATTATCCCTTTAAATATCAGATCTAATTTATCATGTTCAAAAAATGAATGCTAACTGCTCCTCCATTCTTGAGCGTAGCATGGAATAGCTCATTGGACCTATGATATATCTTAATTTCCTGTTTTACCTAGAACAACTCCTTGAGTGTTCTCATAATGTTGTAGGCATCAGGTACATCTATCTACTACCTAAGCAAATCAGGTGTCATCGATCCTAAAATGTAGGACTTCACCTTCAAGTTATCGTCCTTCCTTTTCTTAAATGTCTCCCGTTCCTCGAGCATTAAATCAAGATTGATTTCGACAGGCAATGGATTAAGCCTCAAATAGCTCAATACTCTAACTTCAAAACAAGGAGAAAGTTCATCTCCCACTCGAAGTAATTTTCGGCCCTTTTCAATTTATTGGAATCCAAAAGTCGCACTAATAGATTTGTGGATGCCATTTATAAAATAATTGTAAATATTATCAAAATATTTTCATATCAATATAAAACACTAATACGATTATTGATTTTAAATCTATTAGTGCCCTCCCACTACTTTACGTATTTCTATAATGTCATTGAATAAAAAAATAGAAATTTGACAATCAAATTTCATAGCGAGAAGTGGATCCCATGAAATTTACTCTAGCCTCACAATAATGACAGTATTGGCCTTCAAAAACTCATTAGGTAGACATTATTTGTCAATCACATTCATGTGACTCCTAAATTTGGTCATGATCTATTTCTTATCCTCACAATAATGATGGTAATGGATTAAGACATGTTCTAGGTGTATACTTATCAATATGTACTAATGATCTCCCGTAATACACTCTCACAATAATGATGATATTGGGTGATTACGTCAACTCATCATGCTAAATCAAATATTTTACCAAAGCAGCCAAAATCCCAATTACTTATACCCTCACAATAATGACGATATTGGACATAAGTAATAAGAACTTGCTCAACTTCGTATTGACAAGATGGATAATCCCTCTAACACTATTAATACTATCACTGAAAATCAATCACCTAATCATGCGAGATTTATGACACCAAGTCATTAAATTACATGCTTGGGTCAAACTAATAATTTTAATTTAAAATATACCATGATATTAAATATGACTCATGCATAACTAAATTCAAAATATAAAACATAGATTCAAATATATGTCAAAAATGTAAAAGCATGATTTTTTTAAATGTGTTGTGCAGCTAAGACTTGCTCTGATACTATTTTATTGGGACAAATTCAGATCCCCTAGGATCGGATCAAAACCTCGCGCAATGAAATCGGATCAAACAAATAGATATAGAGAATGGGTATAATTTTAAATTAAATGAGATACTATATTCCATTTTAAGTTCATAGGAAAAAATCATGTGTGAATTAGAGTCCGGAAGCACCGAAAAATCGAAAAATAAATTTCAGCGTGTGCATCAACTCCTTTCCAAATGTCATCTTCAAAATCAAATTTCCTTGACCTTAAATCTCATAAGTAGCTGAATTTCAAAAAAATTTCTTATATTTTCAGCAGGTTTGAAAGAAATGTTGGGTATCAATCCACCATTCTCTCGGATTTGAACCCATTAAGTTTACTTCTGATACTATAGCACATAGATCTATGTCAAAAACCTCTTGGGTGAGTTTTTTCACCATGTTAGTTTCTTGTTCTCGTTTCTTCTTCAATAATCTACAATCCGATGAATTATGTCCCACTTTGTCATAATTGAAGTATTTCTCTTGGAATTTTGCTTGCTTCTTCGAGGCACCTCCCTTTGGACCTAGCTTTGGTCATTTCTTGGTCTTTTCCTCTTATAATATTGACCATATTCCAAAATATTGGCTTTAGCCTCGGAAGTGACTATTTCATCTCTAATTATATGTTTTCTTTCTCAATACGCAGTTTCAAAATTAATTGCTCAAGGTTCATTTCCTTTGCTTTGTACTTAAGATAAATTTTAGATTCTCTCAATGTCAGAGGCAATTTCTCAATTATCACAACCACCTGAAATGATTCACTCATAATCATATTTTCACTAATAATTTAAGTCAATATCATCTGAAATTCTTGAACTTGGCTCATAACAGTTTTAGTATCCACTATTGGAAACGGCCCACCATAAATTTCTTAGTGCCTGCATCCCGAGTTTTGTATTTTCGGTCTAAAATCACCCACAATTCTTTAGTTGTTTTCTTATCTAAATACACGTCATAAAGGGAATCACTTAAGTAATTCATTATGTAATTCCTACACAAGAAATCAGAATGATTCCAAGCGTCGATCGCACTGATCACTGAAACATCACTTTCACCATCTTTAGCCATAGAAGGTTGTTAGGTCATAAACCTAACAAGGTCTAACATAGTCAAGTAGAAAAACATCTTTTACTGCCAATGGTTGAAATTTTTGTCCATTGAATTTTTACAGGTTTCTCAGCAGTTGGAACATGCACCATAATGGATTTTTAAACCAGAACAGAATGAGCCACTGTCTCAACAGGACCAGTTTGTTGATTGCTAACACTTATCATTGCAAAGACTCTTTGTTAAGATTGATACAACACTGAAATTTAGTTAGCAATAACAAATAGTAAAAAATTACAATGAGTAGGAAATAAAATTACAAATGGTTGAAACAAAAGAAATTACAATATGTAAATAACAAGTTTTGTGTATCACAATCTCCTTAAAATATATTCACCGCCTATGGTATGCTTTGGATCTAAACTAGCATATGTTTCCCAGGATAAAACAAAACTGGTAACTTTGGAGAACTACTAAATTACATAAGAAAACTTGATGTGCATAGAAATTGAATCGAAGCAAAACTCTCAGTTTTGGACGAAAAATATTATGGCTAGACAAATTTATTACAGTTTTGACATAAATTGAAAGTGGTTTTTATTTTGCTGTTGTGTGTTATGTTTTATAAAACAATAAGAAGCCTCTCCCAATTTTATAACAGAAGGTAGATTAATTCTCTATTAAATCTTGTATTCAATAAAGAAATCTTGACACATCATAGGCTGCTAGCTATTATTACAGTGGAAGAAAAATAAGTTGTTGACGGGTGATTTTGGTCTCAGGGGCAATATGGGAATATCACTCCCGAAGACTAATCCTCCTTCAATAGTGAATTTGTTTGGTTATGGGGGACAAAGGCAAACTTAGCAAAAAACAGATAAACACACCAATCAACAAGGAGATTTAACGTGGTTCGGTGGATTTGGATCCGACCTACGTCCACGGACACAAACAAGATGATACTTTTATTACTTAAACACTCTTTTCGGGTCTCTTTTTGTTTTCTACAAGTCAGAGCTTGAAGATTCAGATCACTAATTTTTTGCTGATATTTTGTCATGTCCTTTACACATACTCTAACCTCCTATTTATAATAATACAGAAATCAGACTCCTATTTGCATAAGAAATCCTATTTGAACTTAATCTTCTCTTCTTGCAAGGATTCCTAGTCTGATTCTTTATTCCTTTTCGGATTCTGATTCTGTCTCCTTGTGATAGTAGGATACTGTTTATCTTATCCACAAGAATAGGGTGTCGTCATCTTGAACGCGTCTCGTCGTCTGGTCGGTCTTCATGAGGTCGGTCATGACAGTCTTTTATGCTGAGAGTGTTTCTGCCGACCTTATAGTGCTCGGTTATCCGAACCAAAGTGGTCGGCCTTCACATGTTGTGGTCGGGTCGGCTTTGATGATCTCAACCAGTCAGGGAATTACTCTTCTGTCCTCGTCGTGCTGTCTTAAATGTTATAGTGCCTGAAAACACCATCAACATCTGTCCCCTAGTTCTCGGTTCCAACAAGCGTGCAAGTTGGTGCCGTGAACTATATAGAGAAGGTGTTTCTGATTTGCTCTGTTGGAGGTCGGTCCGGGGTTGAGAAATGCTTTGTTGCCTCTTTTCAAGCGCTTTGTCTTGAGACACACAACAGTCACGTCCGTTTAAATGCCTGTCAAATCAATTTTAGGGTTTTTTCTAAGTTCGACATTTGTCAAACATCTGCCGGGTTCCCGCCAAAAAGGGGGTGAATCGACCGTGTACAGGCGTCTTCATAGTGGGCTGATCTCAGCCGTCTGTTTCAAACTTGAGAGACCTCTTTTGCAGTTGACACCTGGCGTTCATCCGGGTTTTTCCTTCAGATCCAACGGTCACGAGTGTCTTTGTCATGACTATAAGAAGGCGAGGTTTTAACTGTTCCATCTTTTTCGGCAATTTCTTCTTTCTTTTCTGAAAACATCTCCGTGATTCGTCCAACTCCGAGCTCTCGCAGTTCAACCGTGGGCTTTTTCTTTTTCTTTGCTGTGAACATAAGGAACGGGTATAACCGTACTGCACAACCTCCTGCTCTTTCCGAGAAGAACAAGTAAGTCCTCTGAACGGTCTCTTCTCTTTTTTTTTTGTGTTTTACGAGTCTGTGTTTGCTAGGAAAAGATTTATGGTTTGCTGGGTTCCGCTTTAGGGCACCTTAGAGACCACATGTTTAGCTAACATGGAGACCGTGAGTAGTTTCTTTTAGCCATAGTCTGACTTCCCCTTCCTTCTTTGTTTTTCTGGGTGTTAGGGATGTCTGACAGCGGTTCCTCCCCTGAAAAGCCTGCTAGAATCTCAACTCCCCCTGCTGAGGAGCTGATGGATCCCGACCCGATTTCAGTCGTCCCGGTTTCTGGGGCTTCTCAAGAAGGACGGCCTGATGTTCCAGCCCCCGGTGAGGACTGCCTTGAGATCCCTCCTCATGTCCCTGAAGTAGAAGTCTCCCATGTTGCCGAGGATGAAGTAGTTGTTCCTCCTCCTGAGATCGAGCCGGTCCTCCCGATATCTGAGCCAGTTGCGGAAGAAATTCCTGCCCCTGTGCGGGCTGAATGAGAAAGGGTAACCCGACCGGGGCCCTGTGTACACTTTAACTTTTTTAATAACATTACAATTTGTATTTTGTCATACACATATATATTTATGTTTATTTCGTGTCTCTTTTTTATTTCTCTCCTTTTTTCTTTTCCTGTTGTCCGAACAATTTCGAGACCCTTCAGGGGTCATCATGAACCAGAGGGGTATAACCTGACCCCGAGATGAGTAATGGACTTAGATTCTGGGGGAATGTTACCTCCCCAAACCTAAAGGAGTTTGACTCGGTGGGACGTAACCCGACCCCGAGCTGAGAAAGACACTTGGACCCGGGGGAATGTTACGTCCCCAGTCCAAATAGCTGACTCGGTGGGACGTACCCCGACCCCGAGCTGAGTGAAAGACTTGGGTTCTGGGGGAATGTTACCTCCCCATACTTTAAAGGAGCTTGACTCGGTGGGACGTAACCCGACCCCGAACTGAATAACCAAGTGGCCTCGGCGGAACGAAATCCGGCCCCGAGCCGACTAACCCCTGGTATTTCCGCAGAAGGGAAATGAATCAACCTTCGAAGCCTTACCGAATCTGGCGCGGGCGTCCCCCTACCAGACCGGTGGAAAACGAAAACAAGTCTCTGGAAAATAAAAGGCGGGGGTGACTTAGCACCTATCCCAGAATAAAAAACGTCTTTTAAAAAAAAATAACAGCGTGGATGTCTCAAAACAGCGTCCTGCCCGAGGTCTCCAAAACATAATTCTGAATCTTTCAATTCAGTGTCCCGGCGAACCAGGATTCGGATCAGATGAGCGTTTGAATGGTAAGGGCACATCCTCTACACGTGGGTTCACTGGGAAGCCTGTGTATTGTATGAGGGCTCCTCCTTACCACGCTGGAGCAGGCACACGCCACAGGGGCATAACGCATTCCCGTGCTGTGTCTCTCACAGATCCGGATGATGAATGGATCAAAGAGTGTCCGGGATACTAAGGGCATATTCCTCCTTAGGTCCGGTATCACTGGAGATAGCAATCGTCACGGGGTCATCACCCCCCGTGCTATGCTTTCCCACGGATCCATTACATCGGGTAGGTGAGAATCAGAAGAGTGTTCGACACATTAAGGGCATGTTCCTCCTTATGTTCGGTAACACTGGAGTAAGCAATCGCCACGGGGGTATCATCCTTCCCTGTGCTATGCTTCTCACGGATCCTATGCATCGAGTATGCCCCTGAGGACCCCGAGCTAAGAGAGATACTTGGCTCTGGGGGAATGTTTCGTCCCCAGGCCAATAAGCATGACTCGGTGGGACGTAACCCGACCCCGAGCTGAAAGAGGTACTTGGCTCTGGGGGAATGTCCCGTCCCCAGACCAATGAGCATGACTCGGTGGGACGTAACCCGACCCCGATCTGAAAGAGGTACTTGGCTCTGGGGGAATGTCTCGTCCCCAGACCAATGAGCATGACTCGGTGGGACGTAACCCGACCACGAGCTGAATAATCAAGTGGCCTCGGCGGAACGAAATCCAGCCCCGAGCCGAAACAAACATCGATCTCGGCGGTACAAGAGCAGACCCGAGCCGGAAAGAAACATCGGTCTCGGCGGTACAAGAGCAGACCCGAGCCGGAAAGAAACATCGGTCTCGGCGGTACAAGAGCAGACTTGAGCCGGAAAGAAACATCGGTCTCGGCGGTACAAGAGCAGACCCGAGCCGGAAAGAAAAATCGGTCTCGGCGATACAAGAGCAGACCTTTTTGGGGATCTGTTGCCTTTCTTGCAACTCTACGAGGGTCATTACAAGCAAGGCTCTTCTTAATACATCCTCTCTGCATCTCAGCATTCCACGCATCCGACCGGATGACTTCCGCTATCAACTTGGTCGACCTCAAAAACCGAATGGTCTATGTACACACTGAGATAGCCTTCTTTCACCAAGTCTTCCACCTGCTCCCGCAGGTCTCTGCACCCATTCGTGGCATGTCCCCTTACGTTGTGGTCCTTTCTCTGATGGTGTTCCCTCTTCGGGATATTTTCTCATCGTTTTCTAATAGAACGAATTTTTGGGCCACCTCTAGGGCGGATGCGTAGTCCGGGTGTCCTGGATCCTTAGGTGGGTCCATAGCCTCCCGACTTTCAAGGCTCCTTCAAGCTTTCCAGGGCCTCGGGGGATTCATACCCTCCGACTTCGAGTACCATATTATGGTATCTTTCAATAAATATCTTCAAAGGTTCGTCGTCTCCTTGTTTCATAAGCCTTAGTTCTCTCATTGTCTTTCTGGGGACACAAGCCCCCTTGAAGTGTCGTATGAATGACTTTCTCAGTTGTGCGAAGCTGCTGATGCTCCTTGGGGCTAGGCTTCTATACCATAGAATGGCCGGTCCGGATAGAGTTAGGGGGAACACTTTGCAGATGGCGTCCCATGTTACCCCTTGCACCTCCATTAGTAGGACGAAACCTTCAATGTGGGTTTTGGGATCGGTATGGCCCTTGTATGGTGTTATGGTCGGCATGCTGAATCTTTTTGGGAATTTCTCTGACTTTATTTCTTCTGTGAGGGGGGACTCATCTTGCCGTCCTGAGCATCCCCTCTGTCTGCATTGGGGCATACTCCCCATTTGACCAGCTCCTCCCGTAACCAAGATTTCATGCTGCTATCTTTGGTTCCATTCCGCCTCCTGCGGTCTCCTTTCTTTCTATTATCCCGGGGGTGGTGCTTCTCGTGGCCGGTATCTTCTCGTACTTCTTCGTCATATTCTTTCTCCTTTCGCCGGGTGTTGCGAGGGCTATCATAGGAGAGGTCTGGTGACGATTTGTCACTTTCTTCCTCCCATGTGTCCTCGGTTTGGGAATCTTCCTGAACCACTACAGATCTTACCCTGTAAGGATCCCTCCTCCGGGGTCTGTCGTCCTCACTTATATCGACAATTCTTTTTCCTTCTGTTATGTCGTTCCTTCGTCGGCTAGTCCCGGCCTCGAATTTTCCATTGTGTGCTCCTTCTATCCTTTCCAACCGGTCTACTATGGTTTTTAGCAGAGTTTGGCTTTCCTCCCTTTCTTTCCTAAGGTTCTCCTCAATCTTTTCCATCCAGCCTTCAGCCGAGCTCCCTGATGGTTGGTGGTTTCTGTCTTCCGCCATTGTCTCACAACGCGATTTGCTTTTTGTTGAGTTCCCCACAGACGGCTGATTTTGGTCTCAGGGGCAATATGGGAATATCACTCCCGAAGACTAATCCTCCTTCAATAGTGAATTTGTTTGGTTATGGGGGACCAAAGGCAAACTTAGCAAAAAACAGATAAACACACCAATCAACAAGGAGATTTAACGTGGTTCGGTGGATTTGGATCCGACCTACGTCCACGGACACAAACAAGATGATACTTTTATTACTTAAAACACTCTTTTCGGGTCTCTTTTTGTTTTCTACAAGTCAGAGCTTGAAGATTCAGATCACTAATTTTTTGATGATTTTTTGTCCTGTCCTTTACACATACTCTAACCTCCTATTTATAATAATACAGAAATCAGACTCCTATTTGCATAAGAAATCCTATTTGAACTTAATCTTCTCTTCTTGCAAGGATTCCTAGTCTGATTCTTTATTCCTTTTCGGATTCTGATTCTGTCTCCTTGTGATAGTAGGATACTGTTTATCTTATCCACAAGAATATGGTGTCGTCATCTTGAACGCGTCTCGTCGTCTGGTCGGTCTTCATGAGGTCGGTCATGACAGTCTTTTATGCTGAGAGTGTTTTTGCCGACCTTATAGTGCTCGGTTATCCGAACCAAAGTGGTCGGTCTTCACATGTTGTGGTCGGGTCGGCTTTGATGATCTCAACCAGTCAGGGAATTACTCTTCTATCCTCGTCGTGCTGTCTTAAATGTTATAGTGCCTGAAAACACCATCAACATAAGTAAAAAAAAAATTAAAGAAAATTAGAAAAACTATGGCTAATTTGAGCCTAGTTCGATTTGAGCCATATCTGTGTACGCATGACGTGCAGGTGCACATTGGTTTATGGCGAATCAATTCTGAATCAGGCTGTGATTTACACCTCTTGCAGGCGCATGTGTAGAGAGAGTCTGTATCCAAATCTTCTTACCACTCTACAATCAAGCAATTGTATATAAACTCTTATAGGCTTAGTTATTTCTTAGATATGGGATAAGTATAATCTCCTTTAATTTTCCTTTTTAATTGGAGGATTTTGTGGGATAAAATCTCATTTACCTGAGTATTAATTTAAGTGTATCGATATATCATTTTGATGAACTCACGGAGGAGAACTCGAAAAACTCATGATCCATTCATTCTCATAAATGAGTTCCACTTAAAATTGTGTTTCAAACTAACAAAAAATCCATATTTTTTCTTGATTTTCCAACAAATTTTTCTTGTTTTTGAATGCTTTTCTTATAATTTTTATGTACCTATCATTTTTGAAATATTTCACTACAAAAAAACAAAACAAAACAAAACAATTTCACTATAGGAAAAAATTTATATTTTTGTCTTTAGTGATATTGTGTAATTTTTTATTTAACTTATTGTATATATATCTTTTTTGTTATTTTTTATTAAAATAAAAAGCCTATGATAATTAAATTAAAAATGATATGTGCACATAATCGTGAACATAAACATTAAAAATAAAAATATTTTTTTCCTATAGTGAAATATTTATTATCTTGTAGTGAGATACACTATAGGAAAATGGGTTTTTAGCGTCGTCAATGGTCGACGCTGAAAGAATAAAATATCAACATTAAATGTTTTGATGTCGAGACATGGCGACGCAAAAAATAGATGTTAAAAGTTGGTCGCAGAAATGCTTTAGTGTCGACAACAGAAATGTCGATGCTAAAAGTTGACATTTAGTATCACCAACTCCCCAACGCTTAATATATTAAGTTATTTAAAAATCTTTAATAATTACATTTAACGTCGAATAAGTTTAGGCAATGCTAAATCACTAAAACGAAAATTACATCTTAGAAAATATATTATGAGATCCACCATTGACCTCACCTAACCAACCATGGGTGGACCCCACACCTAAACCCTAATATCACCCAACGGTGGGCCCACATAATCCATATTTATAATTTTACAAATTATTACAATTGGTGTGACTTGAACCCTTGACCTCAAGAGTTTAAGGTGTAGCATATGATATGTTTATTATAATAAGATGTAAAGAATAATATATATGTGTGCACGCGTATAATTCACTTAAATATCAGTAATTAATTAATTATTTATTTATTATTATTATTATTATTATTATTGCAGGCTTTTTAGCGTCGCTTATGCATCTGGCGACGTTAAACGTATACATTTTAGCGTCGCCAACTCCATAGGCGACGCTAATTAATAATAATATATAATAGTAATTAATAATTATTTTTATTATTACATGTGTTTTTAGGTCGCCAACTCCTAATAATTATTATTATTATTACAAGTTTTTTAGTGTTGCCTTGTTGGACAGTTATGACCCATAGCGTCACTATTTATACAGATCATGGTGTTGTTGTACAAATTAACTATGTGACAAAGGAAATTGCTCTTTTATCATTTGTGATTAGATCACCAAGATGTATAAATGATAGGAGGTCCTTATGATTAGTACCTGGATTGAGATTATATGAGACAGTATCAATCCACGAAGGTTTAATCATTAAATATCCCTAGTTAGAGTATTATCGAGATTGGACATCGATAATGCGTAAAAGACTAGTATTACACTTGTGCGCGTTGTGAGGGCATAACGGTATAGTTCTCATATATTTGGGTATAGGATACTCATGCAAGTGTAGTAGGAGGTTGTGTTTTACCGATGGTACGGGAAACAGCTTCGCTCTGGATAGACCCCTCAGAATTCCATTGGTAGTATGACTATGTGTCTATGGAAGTCCGAAATCAGGGTAGGTGTATTTGGTCTTAACCTGAGACTTGCACCGCTAATACTTGCGACAATCAATATACTTTGGTTTTAGGTCGTCCAGGGCTTTAACAGGTTATGTGTACGCCTCTGCTGGGTATATTGAGAATCGTAGTGTGTTGGGTGTGATGTCAAGACGGAAGTATCACTCCAGTCATAGTGGAGATGATGGTCACGTAGGATACGGAACTGGTTCTCTTATGTACTGCAGTCATCGGGATAAAATGACAAGGTCATGTTTATCCGATTATAGAGACTAGTTACCAGACATTCGATATGTGCTTCGTACGGGGCAGACACAATTCCAGCCCCAGGCCTAGCATGTGACATCCGATACTGGATCGAGATACGCAATACTACGTATACTACGCCTGATATAGATGACATATTCCTGTAAGGATATTTCTGGAGAATTGGGTAGGCATGGCGCTTTGCTAGAAGCCAACCATGTCTTGTAAATCGGTACAAACGTAGTACTAGGTACTTACGTGTCCGGATAGTCCGACGACCGGATTTACTGCCAACATATCCGGGGATCTCATGGGTCACTTCCCGAACATTCACCGATGACGTATGACTCGCACTTTATTATTCTGGGATTAATTAGATGAGAGAGAAAATTAATCTGGGATTAATTGCAGAGATATTTTATCTGGGATAAAATATCATTTAAAGAGAGAAAACGATTAATTTGGAATTAATCGACAAAATAATATATTCGATATATTATACGAAATTGGATTTCGACGCGGAATTAAAATTAAATTTTAATTCGGGCGAACGAGTTAATTTAGAATTAATTCGTTAGTGACGTGAATAGTGATTTCGCTAGGCATAATCATTTAATTACGTCGCAAGGGAAAATTCGTTAATTTGGAATTAGCGAACCCGAGCCCGCGAGTGTTTGCGAGCGCATTCGCATTTCGAATTCGAGTGCGGCACGCAAGTCACATCAATCGTCAAATCATTAGTCACATCAAGCGTCAAATCACATGTCACTTTGAGTGATGTAACAAGTTGTCACTTGATTGATTGATGGTGGTAGATGGATAAGCTTTTAAAGCTTGTACTTGTTTGACTTTTTGAAAATCAAATAATTGGTATATGTTTAATTGTTTTTGGAAAACAATTATCTAATACACATTTTTCCATCTCTCTCTCCCTCTCTCTTCTTCATCTCTCACGCCCACAAGGGCTGTTTCTCTTCTATTTTCTGTCCAGAAATGCCGAGAATAAAGAGGTGAAGCCATGGTGATTTTGTGGCAAAATCACTAAGTGCTAGCACACCAAATGAGTACATACAAAGGTGATAGGGAACTAACTTCGTGAGCATGGAACAACCACCCAAAAGCTTGGAGCTTGGACCGATTTTTGGAGACCAAAAACCAGTGAAGTCGAGAGCCTTGGAGCCATCTCAAAGGGCTTAAAAAGTTTTTTGTTGTCTCCCGCATCGCTCAACCGCTCGATGTAAGTATTCCACAACTTTCTCGATGTATTCATACATGTTTTATGCTTGATTATTCGATCCTTGGGACCGTGAAACTCCAACAATGGTACCAGAGCATTGAAAAAGCATGAAACTTTGATTTAGGGTTAAAATTGGGTAAATTGATTTTTAGCATGATTTGGTTAAATTGTTTGATTGAATATGTTTAAATGATGTTTAATTGAAGATTGATTGGATCAATTTCAATAAAAATGGTTTGGAACAATTTTTGCCCAAATTCTTAGCTTGGCCGAGAATACTAGATGCCCTAAATGTCTTGGAATTTTGTTTCGTTGATCATTGGATGACATGAAATGATTGGGAATGTTGAATTTATGTCGATTGTGGATTTAATTGGATTGAAACCGAATCGGACACAAATATCCCCAAATTACCGAGACTATAGCATGTACATATGGGTTTGATTTTTGATAAAATGTGTTGGACATGTTTTATTGTTAATAAGCATAATTAATTAGGCTAATTTATGTTTTAGAAATGTTAATTGGGTAATTAATTATGTAATACACTTTAGTTTAATTAAATATGAAATTTGGAATTTTTTGTGTTTAATTAAATGGGCTTAAATTGGATTTGGGCTTTAAAAGTTGTAATTGGGCTAAATGGGCTTGGTTGTACCAAGATGGGTTTAGGCTAAATTGGTTGGATCCAATTGGGCCCAAAACCATTTCCATAAAGTCCAAATGCGACTAATGGACCTTAATTATTTTAATTGGGCCTAATGGGCCTAAATTGATTTCTAGGCTTATGGGGTTATTCTTTGATTGGGCTTTGGTTATTGGGTTTGACCCACGTTGACCAAAAGTCCATGCCTTAAGAAATTAATTAAAAGCCCATTAGACTTTAATTAAATTAACGTTGGAAGTTAATCGGGCTTTGAGACCCGTAACGATTAAATTTGGAATTTAAATCGTAAAGGTTTATTAATAAAGTGTAATATTTAATTTGGAATTAAATAGAGAATTAGTATTAAATACAAATTAAATTGGATTTAATGTTGTAGTTTAATTTAATTCGAGAATTAGTACTTTGAGTACTTATTCGCAAAATGAGTTTCACTCGCGCAAAATCAAATCGTTGTTTGAACATTGGATGGTCACTAATATCAGATTAATTAATTGGATTAGATTGATTGATAACATGCTTGTGTGAATACATGGTTGCGATGCATGAATAATATATATCGGATGGATATTAGATGGGTGGGGCAATTTTAGAAATTGTTGTAATAAATTTGGAATTTATTAATTGGACTTGCGTGTCCAGCCTAGTACCTCCATACTCTTTGTATTTCTCTTCTCACCTATTCCCCTCAATGTAAATGAGATCTCTTTAGAAGTGTTATGTAACGGGTATAAGTAAATACTTGTGCTAGCGGGAGAGAGGAAAATGAGAGATTTGATCTAGGATCAATGTTTAAGTATCCATCCGCATATCATTATTATTTATTTATATGCGCCTTATTATGTGTTTAGAATGCATGTTTAAGGGTGTATGATGATGAGACCTTAACAAAGATAATAAATTGGTTGCCAATTTGCACGCGAAAAAACCCTCACAAAATATTAAGCGTTTTTCCTTCCATTGAGTGATTCTTACTCAAGATCTAAGACTGGCATTGGTTTGTTGGCCAAAGTCAAGGCCTTTGTCCGTCGAGGATGTGTTTGAATCACGAGAGCTTTGTTCCATATCGGTGTCTTGTCCAAGTCGTGATTTGTTGGCCAAAGTCAATATCACTTCTTGTCCATCGACATTGATTACGAAGCTTTCCATGGTCAATGGGTCACGCTTAACTGGGATCACTAAGTTTTTTGTGCCAAACCAAGGCTTAGTTGATTCAGAAGAAAAAGGTTAGGTAATATATGGATATATTGGAATATATAAGATATATGTTTCGGACTTGGATGTCCCCCTACTGGATCTAGGAATTGGATGTGATCCAATTGATCTTAGAGATCTACCTAGTTAATTATCATACAATTTGTTGGCCAAAGTCAAGATTGTGTGACATTTAACGGGATCCTAGCCCACTAGCAAACACGGTTTCCCGAGTACTCGACAGATGGTTAGAGGCTCGCCGAAAAATAGTGGGA
Organism: Zanthoxylum bungeanum; assembly: GCA_019454045.1. Lineage (NCBI taxonomy): Eukaryota > Viridiplantae > Streptophyta > Magnoliopsida > Sapindales > Rutaceae > Zanthoxylum > Zanthoxylum bungeanum. The sequence continues at coordinate 46,789 of SKCR01021389.1, read as the reverse complement.
GGCAGGAATTAAATTTGCAATATTCGTTTAATTACTTGCCATACGTGCTCATATCAAATCATTCGTCAAATAAATTAAATGTTAGTTGGACTAATATTTAAATCGTTGTTTTAATTAACAGTTGGACTGTATTCAAACTATTCATTTATAGTTGATTATATAATTGGATTATAATAATCAATATATTGAATTTAATTGATCATTTATAGTTGATTTTATAATTGGATTATAGTAATCAATATAATTGAATTTAACCTATTAAATTATAGTTGATTATATAGTTTGACTATAGTAATCATTATAATATATAGTACCAAAATCGTTGATTAAATAGTTGGACTATTAGAATCAAGATAAATTGAAATATTAGTGTTTAAAACATAATCCTGGGTGAAAAATGTTTTTAAACGACTTTAATTTTCGAATTGGGAATAAAATTTCAGGATGGTCCTGGAAACTAATAAGTTACTTTATTTGATAAAATAACATATTAGGCCTAAGCCCGAAGTTAAGCAAATAGTAGAGCATAATCTTTGGAAGATTTATGTAATGATAACTTTAGTGCTTAATCCATTATGCTTGCCAAATAGACTCCTTAATTTCTTAATCATAACTAAGGATTAGATCCTTATAGTATGATAAAGAAATTGAAGGATCTTCATAGATCTATTTTAAATCTTTAAAGTACTAAATTGCAATAGTAAACTCTTGGAGAGTTAATGGCTATACTCAATGAGTTAAAGCCAAAGTTTGCAATAAGGCAAGAATCGCAAGGGGCACCTTACTTCGACATTCCGGAAGGCAAAGGCTTGGCCAAAGGCTTCTGGGGTGTGGAAAAGCGGCAAAGGCAAAATCATTATAATCTTCTGGGAAGATAAAGGACATATCCCAAGATGTCTGACTAAATTATGGCAAACAGGATCGCAGAAGCGTGACTGCCGTTTGGACAAATCAGACATGAAGGAATTGAAGACGGGCAAGGCTCTGACTTCAAATATGTTTGTCATAATTATGTTCACTACTAGTATTAAAATTGGATTTTAGATACTTAGTGTGGTACATAAATATGTATTGATGTGCAGAATCTGCTATGAGCAGGATACTGACTTCAGTTGAGATTAATATGCGAATTAAAAACAGGACGAAAGTCGCTGTTTTAACCGTAGACACCTAAGTTTAAGAACTACCCTTTGGGTGTGTACTTAAATTAGGAAACTGTTAAAATGTAACTAGTTTGACTAGATACATTATCTCTATATCAGGGTTTAACCCGTTGCGGGTATACCTTTATATTCTAGAACACTAAAGTGTTTTATTTTATAAAGTTGATATCGAGATAAACACATTAGATGTGAATAACAGTATTTATATTTTGAATATAAATAAATCTCAAACATATGACATGACAAACTAATAGCTCAAACTGATTTAATCAGTTGAGACTTGTAAGTGGCATTGTTGTCTGGGACACAATTAAACAAGACTCGTATATCCACACTTTTGAAGAGTGGATACTAGGCCAAATTTGATTCCATTCAAATAATGTCTACGAATCTAGTTTATTGGGCAAAGTGCCTAAAACACTATTTACTTGGTAAAAGTGTAAATGCCACCGATCTGTTAGCCTAGTTCATAGTGAAGCTAGTGGGCCCATATCTAGCTAGGCTAGATGTGGATATGAATATTTCGTGACCTTTACCGATGTGGCATCACGTTATAGTTATGTATTTCATTCGAAACACAAATCGGAAACTTTTTCAGTTTCAACACGAAATAGACAAACAGATCGGCTAAATTATAAAATCGTCACGGTCAGACCATGATGAAAATACTTAAGCAATAAGTTTCTCAAATATTTGAAAGAGTATAGTATTCTTTCAATGAGGACTCCTCCCGGAACACGTCATCCTGACGGTGTGTCCGAACGGAGAAACCGAATTTTGTTGGACATGATAAGGTTAATCATGAGTCGCTCTGAGCTACCATTTCCTTCAACGGATACGAATAAACAGTGCATAACTTATTTAGAATAAGGTTCCATAAAAATCTGTTTGACAGACTTTATATTAGATAAGAACAGGAAAGAAACCAGGTTTTCTTATTCCTGAAGATTTGGGTATGCTAGGCATATGATTGGATGATACCAAACTAAAACCCAAATCGGATAAGTGCCCAATAATGGCTATCCTAGGGATTCCAAAGTATAGTACTTATACAACTCACAAGAGAATAATGTAATTGTTGCTCACCATGCAGTTTTCCTAAGAGGAATACCTATATGCAGTGGTAAGTGGGAGGAAAGTAAAACTCGATGAAAATCGGAGTAATACTATTCCAGGCACCGAGTCTTTATTGGAACACAAATAGTTCATCAAGGATGAAACTATACCAATAATCTTCGAATACACAAGAACCGTGTAAGTCGGAGAGAGTCAGAAAACAACCTGGGGTATGGGTTTCTGATCTCACCTTATAAAGATGTCAATCTTATTGAGGAATACGAACTGAGTACGTATGAGGAAGTGATACAAGGTATCGACTCCCAATTATGGCAAAGTGCCATGATATCCGAAATGGATTCCATGTATAACAACCAAGTTTAGACACTAGTTGTTGTACCGGAAGGCATTGTGCCTATTGGTACTATATAAGTCTTCAAGGAAGACATACATGGAAGGCAACATACCAACGTTCTAAGCTAGGCTTGTAGCGAAAAGGTATCGTTATCAACATTGTGTCGATTACGACGAAGCCTTTTACCTGTTGCCATTGTTGAATCCATTTGGATAATGCTTGCTAATGCTGCATGTTTCATTTATGAAATATGTCAGCTGAATGGCAAAACCGCTTTCCTTAATGGAAACCTTTTGGAGGATGTTTACAACATCCTGACGGTTTTGCCGTACCATAACAAGCAAACCAGGTTTGCAGGTTATTCGATCCATGGATGGATTGAAGCAATCATTGCGTTCTTAGAATTATCGTTTTGATATAATCATAATGATGTATGATTTAATTCAAAACGAAAATGATTCTTGTGTATATAAAGAGGTTAGTGGGAGCGCACTGACAGGCGAAAAGTCCTAAATAATGATAATATGTCATTTCTTGGAAATGATATTCCCATAAATATAATTGGTGAAAGCTAGGCTTTCGAGAAAATTCTCCGTATAATTCTTGGGAGAAACAACCTTTATTCTAGGAATAAAGATCTACAGGGATAGATTTAAAGTTGTTAGCACTCTCCGAGAAATCGTACATTAATAAATGTACGCGACCTGCTGTCTCATACGCTTTGAGCATATGGATTCACAATCAGGCCAATCCAAGTCATAGTTATTGGATTAATGTTAAGAACATCCGTTAGTATCTTAGAGAATTAGGGATGCTGTCTTAGACTATGAAGAAGGAGAACTTGAAGTGACTGGTTTCACTACTGCAAATTTCCTGACCGACATAAACGACTATAAGTCCCTAAATAATACTATACAATTTGAATAACGGTACAGTGAGCTGGAAATCTTCCAAGCAAGATACTGTTACCGAATAAACAACAAAAGTGGATTATTGCTGCAGTTGAGGCAGCAATAGAAGCCATTTGGGTCGATAATAAATCTTTTTAGATTAGATATAGTTCTGTTAGCAGCTGAGCTAGGCTTCAGCACAGGCTAAAGAATTAATGGTTTCATCAACGATCCAGATATATACTTCGATATTCATCTGATTCGTTCGGATCATACATCGTGGCGATGTGATGATCGAATAAATCGCATCAGATGATAATCATGCAAATCCGCTGACGAAAGTCTTTTCTCAGTAATTTGAGCGAACCGTACATAGTTCGAGTGTAGGACACTCGAGTGACTGGCTATAGGCAAGTGGGAGATTGTTGGACAGTTATGACCCATAGCGTCACTATTTGTACAGATCATGGTGTTGTTGAACAAATTAACTATGTGACAAAGGAAATTGCTCTCTTATCATTTGTGATTAGATCACCAAGATGTATAAATGATAGGAGGTCCTTATGATTAGTACCTGGATTGAGATGATATGAGACAGTATCAATCCATGAAGGTTTAATCATTAAATATCCCTAGTCAGAGTATTATCGAGATTGGACATCGATAATGCGTAAAAGACTAGTATTACACTTGTGCGCGTTGTGAGGGCATAACATCAGAGTTCTTATATATTTGGGTATAGGATACTCATGCAAGTGTAGTAGGAGGTTGTGTTTTACCGATGGTACGGGAAACAGCTTCGCTCTGGATAGACCCCTCGGAATTCCATTGGTAGTATGACTATGTGTCTATGGAAGTCCGAAATCAGGGTAGGTGTATTTGGTCTTAACCTGAGACTTGCACCGCTAATACTTGCGACAATCAATATACTTTGGTTTTAGGTCGTCCTGGGCTTTAACAGATTATGTGTACGCCTCTGCTGGGTATATTGAGAATCGTAGTGTGTTGGGTGTGATGTCAAGACGGAAGTATCACTCCAGTCATAGTGGAGATGATGGTCACGTAGGATACGGAACTGGTTCTCTTATGTACTGCAGTCATCGGGATAAAATGACAAGGTCATGTTAATCCGATTATAGAGACTAGGTACCAGACATCCGATATGTGCTTCGTACGGGGCAGACACAATTCCAGCCCCAGGCCTAGCATGTGACATCCGATACTGGATCGAGATACGCAATACTACGTATACTACGCCTGATATAGATGACATATTCCTGTAAGGATATTTCTGGAGAATTGGGTAGGCTTGGCGTTTTGCTAGAAGCCAACCTTGTCTTGTAAATCGGTACAAACGTAGTACTAGGTACTTACGTGTTCGGATAGTCCGACGACCGGATTTACTGCCAAGATATCCGGGGATCTCATGGGTCGCTTCCCGAAAATTCACCGATGACGTATGACTCGCACTTTATTATTCTGGGATTAATTAGATGAGAGAGAAAATTAATCTGGGATTAATTGCTGAGATATTTTATCTGGAATAAAATATCATTTAAAGAGAGAAAACGATTAATTTGGAATTAATCGACAAAATAATATATTCGATATATTATACGAAATTGGATTTCGACGCGGAATTAAAATTAGATTTTAATTCGGGCGAACGAGTTAATTTAGAATTAATTCATTAGCGATGTGAATAGTGATTTCGCTAGGTATAATCATTTAATTACGTCGCAACAGAAAATTCGTTAATTTGGAATTAGCGAACCCGAGCCCGCGAGTGTTTGCGAGCGCATTCGCATTTCGAATTCGAGTGCGGCACGCAAGTCACATCAAGCGTCAAATCATTAGTCACATCAAGCGTCAAATCACATGTCACTTTGAGTGATGTGACAAGTTGTCACTTGATTGATTGATGGTGGTAGATGGATAAGCTTTTAAAGCTTGTACTTGTTTGACTTTTTGAAAATCAAATAATTGGTATATGTTTAATTTCTTTTGGAAAACAATTATCTAATACACATTTTTCCATCTCTCTCTCCCTCTCTCTTCTTCATCTCTCATGCCCACAATGGCTGTTTCTCTTCTGTTTTCTGTCCAGAAATGCCGAGAATAAAGAGGTGAAGCCATGGTGATTTTGTGGCAAAATCACTAAGTGCTAGCACACCAAATGAGTACATACAAAGGTGATAGGGAACTAACTTCGTGAGCATGGAACAACCACCCAAAAGCTTGGAGCTTGGACCGATTTTTGGAGACCAAAAACCAGTGAAGCCGAGAGCCTTGGAACCATCTCAAAGGGCTTAAAAAGTTTTTTTGTTGTCTGCCGCATCGCTCAACCGCTCGATGTAAGTATTCTGCAACTTTCTCGATGTATTCATACATGTTTTATGCTTGATTATTCGATCCTTGGGACCGTGAAACTCCAACACGCCTATTAAAGGTAATACATTTAGCGTCGCCAAATTCAATGGCGACGCTAAAACTAATATACAACGTCGCTAATAAGTTTGATGCAATATGTTTTTTACTTTTAGTATCGCCATTTTTTGGCGACGCTAAATTATGCATTTAGCGATGCTAAATCTTTGACATTAAAGATCATTTTTTCTTATAGTGATATTTTTTATTTTTTAATATTAATATTCACAATTATGTGAGTATATTATTAAACACTTGATACTTGAACTACATGTGGCATTCAACCATTATATATCTAGTCATGTAATAGTTTATTGTATCTTGTTATGTGTATTTTTGTTCGTCCTTAAGAGGCTTAGTAGTAAAGGGTTAAGGACTTGATTTATAATTCATGAGTTCCAGTACATGGGGTGCATTTCTTGTAAGAGGTTGAGACAATCGGGGATTTAACCTACTCCGCTTAACCTCGAGTCGGGTGGTTTGGCGATGAGATTTCCAACATTTCCAAAAAAAAATATTTTTGTTCTAAAAAAAAAAATCAAACAACAAATTACTTTGTGGGTTTGAAAGGTGACACCTTCTTGACTAATTTTGAATTTTAGGATTTAAGTTTCTACGTGAGTGGTGGGATTTTAACACTATGATTCATCAAGATAGATTTCCACATATTAGCATTTACACATGTTGACGGTCGTTTTTCATTCGAGTGGTAATTCGGGAAATCTATTCCTCGAACAAACCTCCCCCAAGCACTGAATTTATTTGGTTAGTTGGGAACCAAAACAAACTTGGTAAACAAACAGAAAATCACAGAGAAAATAAAATTTTAACGTGGTTCGATGGAGAGTGACTCCAACCTACGTCCACGGGAACAAAAAGGGGAATTTTTATTACGAGTTCGGATCAAGACTGACCAGCTTTCTCTCTCTATCACTAAGCTTTTTAGAGCTTTTTTACAAGTTATGGAATGTAAAAAAAACTAACCCTCAAATCTGAGCTTTCAACCCCCTTATATAGACTTCTAAATCTATTGTTACACCCACTAGTGACGTCAACACACATCGGCCTGTCACTGTCGCTCATGCTTCTTTTCCCCAACTGCTTTGCAAACAATAGCTCTGATCTTCTGACTCAACCACCCTCTGTCGGCAAAAAACCATCATTCCCACATTTATCCTCTATTACATGTTCTGTGCATGTGATAGCCTGTAATTCAACCACTCCCACGTTGTCCCATGTGTCAGAAGGGAAATCTCTGACCAACTCTCGTCATAGCAGCCTTATGGAGACTCAAACTCTTATGTAGGGCTTACGTCATTCATATATAAGCACATGATACTGCAACCCTGACCTCGGTCCCTGGGTTGGTGTGCCAAGAGGAACAGCGTTGAATACTCTTCCTTGCTTCTTTACCAAGTCGGGTCGGTAGTCACGGACCACGTCGAGTCAATCTTCACAGATTCTCAAGTACAGCCGGATCTGAGATCTTTTCATCAGGTAAGGTCAGGATGCCAATCTATCATCCTCATCTGGTTCTGCCATCGGGCGTCCCTCAGAGTTCCTCGAGACTGAAAATCACCATCAACAACATATTTTAGATATACAATCAAGAATTTCTAAAAAGAACACGGTGGTTATTGGTAACTTTTAAAAATTAAAATCACACACGATATAATTAGTGATAGTTATACTTACGAACGGTTGTGTAGGCATTGCATTTTTGCATGTGAAACCCGATGATGAGTCTCAGTTGGAGGCACTACCTTTTAAGTCGCGGAAGCCGCGGGAAACGGACGTCGGAAGGGAGGAGTCAAGAATTGACTCATGTTCGGGTTAAGTTCGCTGGTTTAGCTTCGGGTTACTTGTTGGTTTTCCGTTTTAAAAATTATTCACGGCCCAAAAGACTCACAACCACCTACCTAGCCCACACAAACTTAGCCCAAACACTTAACTAAACCAACACACACCTAGCCAAGCCCACCCACACACACCAAGGCCCACATGCCCAAAGCCTTTAATATACACCCCAAATAATTATTAATTAAATTAAAACATTAACTAAATTAAATAATTATTAATTAAATTAAATAAATAAATAAAATATTACCAAACATAAAATAAATCATTCCTAATTTAAACAAATCAAGTATGTTATATACCTAAATTAAAACGATGATATACATAATTAAAATCAATCATAACAAATGAAAAATATTGACTTCCTAATCTAACAAATTAAATGCCTAATCCTAACCAATCAAATATATTGTATTCCTAATCTAGCCAAGACATGTCCCCCAATCAAATCATTTGCTTTCCTTATCTAATACTAAATCATATCCTAATTGAATGCACCAAATCCCTTCCTTGTGAGACAAGGTGAAGCCCTAACCCTTCTCTATATAAACAACCCCTAACCAAAGCCATGGCTCCTCTCCACTCTCCTTACTTTACACGTAAATCACAAAGAAAAAAAAAAGAAGCAAAAACATCATCATCAAGTCACGGCATTCCCTAAGAAAATAACAAAAAATTTCTCTTCATCTTCACTCTCTCATTAAAGAATTACAGCAGCCCAATAACGCCCAATACAGCAGCCACACCACCGATATTTAGCATCAAAACAGCCCCCTAACACGCCCAAACATCCCCCCTTACTGCAGCCCCTGTTTCACGCCATTAGCCCTCCATTTTCCCCTCAAATTGATGCCATTACTGCCCCAAAAACGCACCTGAAACAGCCCCTGTACTGCACGCCCAAATCACTCAAAACAGCCCCCTAAAACACTAAAAAATTGCATAAAAAAACTGCACTTTTAATCCTTAAGATATCACAAAAAAATCTGCACTTAAAGCCTTTAAAAACATCAAAAAGAGTAGCCTAAAACACCAAAACAGTGAGCTGAAACAGTGAGCAGAAATACAGCGAAAACAGCAGCAAATCGGAGACCAAACAGCAAGCAAAACAGCAAAACAGTGAGTTAAGACGCTAGACCAGTGAACCAGAAAAGTTGAGGAGCTTTACCCTTCCGATCTCCGCGAAACGCAAGCCTGAAAGTCGGCAAAAAAGGTTAGACCTGATGGTATTTTTCACACTTGTTTTCAGTTTCGTTTTTACTATTCATTGAGCGTTATTCGCATGATTATGATGTTTAAATGTATGTTGCGGCCCTTGAGTAGATAAATATGTATGTGTTATAAATATGATGTGTGTTGTGGGCATTGGATAAAATGAAAGGTGTGTCGCCTCTTGAGGTATATCGGATGGAAACCCGGACGTAAATTTCATAGCCGATTCCGAATGGACGGTAGTATGATCTGTACTCGGGCCACAACTCCACGTACCACTTGAGTAAACGACATGTTCTTTTGTTTAATTTTGAGTTGTTTAATTATTCCGCCATTTAATTTTCTGCACGTTATTTATTTATGTAATGATGAGAAAAGCGCATGGGCTTAGTAAGTGCGATGAAAGGTCCTCTAATTGAAGAGGTTAAAATCCTTTACCACGATGCTTCGCCGCGCCGAGTATTTTTGTGTTTACTTTTGTCTTTATTTATGCATAATATGTGTTTATTGCGCATGGGCTTAGTAAGTCGGATTAAAGGCCCTCCGTTTCACGGGGAGAAGATCCTTACCACGATGCTTCGCCGCGCCGGATGACGTATATTCGATTGGACGTGAGATGTGTTCAATCAGATATACAAGTCTGATATCTTGTCTTTGTTATTATGCCTTTATTTTATGCATATTATATGTTCATTGCGCATGGGCTTAGTAAGTCGGATTAAAGGCCCTCCGTTTCACGGGGATAAGATCCTTACCACGATGCTTCGCCGCGCCGAGTATTTTTGTGTTTACTTTTGTCTTTATTTATGCATATTATGTGTTTATTGCGCATGGGCTTAGTAAGTCGGATTAAAGGCCCTCCGTTTCACGGGGATAAGATCCTTACCACGATGCTTCACCGCGCCGGATGACGTATATTCGATTGGACGTGAGATGTGTTCAATCGGATTTACAAAGTCCGATATCTTGTCTTTGTTATTATGCCTTTATTTTATGCATATTATGTGTTCATTGCGCATGGGCTTAGTAAGTCGGATTAAAGGCCCTCCGTTTCACGGGGATAAGATCCTTTACCACGATGCTTCGCCACGCTTCTTGTCATGTCACTGATTCTTTTGTACATCATTGCCTTATTCATGCATGTATTATGAAATTCCATATAATTGCATCATCTACCTTAGTCTTGGCTTAATGTATTACAATTTATGCATCCATGTTGTGACATTATTTCTTGTGGTATATCGGATGGAAACCCAGACGTAAATTCCGTAGCCGATTCCGAATGGACGGTAGTGCGGTCTGTACTTGGGATATAATTTCACGTACCACTTGGAAAAGTATTCACGTGCATGTTTGTGCTCATGTTAGTTGCATCCTTTAGCATCACATTATGGCATGTTCATCTTTAATGTAAAATTGCATCTTGGATTGGCATATTTAAATTCGTGTCTTTCTTCATCTTTTCAAGTTATGTGTTTGTATTAATTTCATTTATCATGCGGTTATTTTGACCATATTTTATATGCTTGTTTGCATAATGCGCCTATTACATTATTTGTTGTCATTTTGATTTCCTTTATATTACATGCAAATGTTACCATGACTGTTTGTGTTTATGTTTACATGAATGATTGAATTCTTATGACGTTATGTGCTTGTTGTTGCAAAGGCCTACCTTTAAGCATGTGAATTTGGCAATAAGATTTGATTCCATGTATGTTAGATGTAAACTTTACTTTTAAGCATGTGAATTTAGGATTGTGGTGCACTTGGAAATATATGTCATAGGCTTGGTTGGATTATTGCATAAATCTTTACATTACGAGTGACATAAGTAAGGGACCATTCTGAACCCAATGGTTTGAGGTCTTCCCTTGCGAGGGGTGAGTGCGGCCTTAAATCTTTGTCCCGGTTCACACCGGGTGGCGACTCCCTTATTCTCCGGTTTAGTCCTCTGTTGGCTACTCCGTACTCCCAACTAGGCCGCGAGCCTGGAACAGCATGCATCGTCCAGTTTCTGTGTTCCCACAGATTGGAATTTATCAATTTCGATATCGTCTGAAATTTTGGAACGATTTTCATATATCATTTTTTGAATTGAAATAAAAAAATGATCGGAATCCTGAATCCTGACCTAATCTTTTATTAAATACTAAGTATCGTCACAAATCCCATATATGAGAACCTAAATCCATTTCGGAATTTGAGATTTTTTGTAATCCCTAATTATAACAACCTTTTGTTTTCTTTTTTATTTTTTCAGTTAGGAGAGAAGAAAGAGATGAATATGTGGGGTCCTGAAAGCATTTGCGCAGACGCATTTATTGGATAGTTCATATTTATTTAGTTTTTGGTAACATGAATTTTTCACGTTTTTTGATTGAAAAAAATGACATTGAAAGTAGCATTTTGCTTTGTTTCCTGAACGAATTCTTCCGCCGATTCCACTTGATTTGGAAATTCCAATTTACGCTTTCACACTTCTGAAAAAAGAAGAAGGTAATAAGCTATAAAATGTTTACATAATTGAATTATTGAATTGACAATGTTCAAAAAATGGTAAATTTTGGGGAAAAATATATAATATTTTCGAAAATGAATTTGTCAATGGAAACGTAAAGAATACTCGACGTGCAAACATGGTTTCAGTTCTCAACCAAGACTTTTTTTTTCCTTTTTTTTTTAACAATTCTAAACATTTTGCAATGTATCAACAAATTTGATCGATATATAATTACTGATATGATTTATCGAGATCTATATAAATATATTTGTAGTACTGCCTATAAGATTTTCGGCATGGGACTAGAAATCTACTCTTTCTAATATTCGAGAAATATATGTTGATATACCCATAAGGTATATTCTTATGGACAAGGACTTTGATAGTGTCGAATTGAATTTACTAGATTACATGAATATCAACTTGAACTCATTGGACTACATGAATATCACTGGATAATTATTAAGGACATTAATACTATTGGGCAACAGTAAGGACTTAATATTATTTCAATTATCATTTTACTTATGGAATGTCACTTGAAATGTAATGTGAAAACAGAGGAATTAAGAGCCAAATTAAAGAGGCTTCTATCTTGTGAAGGTTTGTTTCAGGGAAAATATTCAGAACTCAAAACGTGTCGTGTGGTGTTTATATTCATTAATTTGGTCTCCTAAACTGGACCCATAGCACTAATATTCTATTCAGTGATCTTTTGCTTCAGAACAAATATAACTAATTTTAATTATTTTTAAACATATAATTTCACTTTCAGTTATTTAGAGATTAAATATTATTTTAACTAATATTATTGAATTTTGGCTTCTTTCATTTAATATTATTTAATTTTGGCTTCTTTATCATTTTCTCTAAAATGTAATATAGCACTATATATATGCATGTTACTTTGAGTGAATGTCTTCTAAAACAATATCGAGTAAATTATATATGTCATATAATTAAATGTGTTTCAACATTTAACGATGAGCTTTTACTGTCTACATGTTTACTTCATGGTTCCCAAAGAGGCGTAGCTTGGTGGTGTAGAGTTCAGGATCTCACCTTGAGGTCCTGAATTCGAATCTAGAGAGTACGTTTTTTGTAAGAGTGTGGAACAACCAATGATTTTATCTGCTCCGCTTAAGCACGAAATGGATAGTTTGAAAACGGGATTTTCAAGGATTTCAAAAAAAAATATTTACTTCATGAAATGGACATAATGAAGCTAGTTTTAGGTTGTTATTTAGGATTTAGGAGAACAATAATTTATACATGTCAAGTTCATATTTTGAATATTGTGCCAACTAGCCTGCTTACAACTATAGACAAAACTAATCGTCATAGACAAAAATTATTTTATTTGTTATTATATTTTATTAATCATATGTTTGTGTTGCTTAAACATTAAGTCAATCATAATATGATAATGCATATTGACTTGCATTATGCATTATAATTTATTCCATGCAAGTGGGTATTAAATTCCTCATCGAAATTATTTGATTCATTATTGTCATTCTATTATTGACTTGATCAAACTATTAGCATTTGACTTGAGACATATATTTGAAAACACCACAACATGAAAATCAAAATCATAAATTACCAAGTTCTGCGATTTATTAAATATATGGGGTAAATTCATAATTTATTGAAATTATGATTATTTAGTCATTATTACAGTATTAGAACTACTGTAGCAGTGCGTATGTTTTGTAGAAAAATTTTCATAATTTTTGAAATCGTTTCGAAAGCATTTTAGAAATTTTTGGCAAAGCTAAAATAGTAATTTTCTGAAATTACCGTAATCAGCCACTACTACCGTGAATATATTACTGTGGCAATGGGCTGTGGGACCACGACTGATCTGGTTGTCCGGATATCCCGATCAGCAGATTCAGTAAACTGGTAAACATGTTAACGTGTAACCACATAAAGTGTTTTCTGAAATTTTATCCCGAGTTTTTATGCGTAGTCACTCACAATATTTGATATTAATGAGTAATGAGGGTGAAATACAGATAAATTAGAGGTATATGATACCGGTTAATTTATCAGGATTAAAAATATTTTAAAAGTCAATTTCTCTCTTGCCGACGTGCTTCCACTGCATTTGTCCCAATATGTATATGAATAATAATAATAAATATTATTATTATTATTATTATAGTTTATTTTGTTATCCCAACTTATTTGGAGATATATTACCATCTAAAATTTATTACTGTTGCCCCAAACGTCTATCGAAATGAGATTATATGTAAATCTTTTTATATATTTACATTCTTATAAATAATGAGATTGTAATATCCCGAGTTTTTTGGAACAGTTCTGGAAGATTTCCGAATTTAAAGTTTAGATTTTGGAACTGGTTGTTGTTCGAAAATAAGAGTTTATGTTTTGAAAAATAGGTCAGAATGTTTTAAAGTGAAGCTGCGTTGAAAAAAGCATGATTTCGAGAACCGGTTACGTGATTTTTGTTTACATCGGTATACGTATAAAATTTTGTTGTTTCGGCAATAAAAATAGAAAATGAACTCCGATTGAGCTGATTCTCGAACTATCAGACTCGTGTTTCCGAGACGAAGAATTTTCGTGTTGAACACTTTTCGAAATTTACATCAGAATGACTTCCAAAATATGAATTTACAAGAAAGCCTCATAATATGGACCTAACTGTAATTTCACAGGGTCATAATGTAATTTTCAGAAACTTTTCTACAAATACCGCATAGTTTCTTGTTATTGCAAAAAATTCAAAACATCTCAAGATCTCCTCTCGACCCCCCGTCTCCAAATTGAACCAGCGATGGCCTCGTCACGCCGGTGATTCGTCGGCCATGGTCGGCCGTCGTGACGACACTAAAAGGAGCGTCCGGCCGTCCTGCGTCCAACGATGGCTGGCGGCGACGCCTAAAACACCGGCAACGGCGAGAAATAAATGAGAAAATACGAGGGCTTGGGTTTCTCATTCCCGGCTCATCACTTCGTTTCACGACTCGAGCCACCCGCCAAATCGAAGCTCTCGATGAGTACTACAAGTTTGCGGTGACGAATTTTCATTATGTGCACGGTTGCATGCAAAACGAGGAAGAAAGCGGTGGTGGATAATGACCCACGAATGAACAGTATCTCCGATCAGAATTTCGTCAATTACAACACGTTTGTGGGATCGTTTTGAATCCGTATATGCCATCGAAATCTCAGTAAGACCTCCCGATAAAAATTCACTAATTTCAAGTTTCTGTTAAATGTTCGGATGTATCCATTAGCTTTGTAGAGTAGCGTATTGTTATAAATTGAATTGTTTGAGTATGAGTATATTGAATATGTGTATTTGGTAGAATCGGGATGAAAACAGAACGAATTAGATCGATCTGATAGATTATGAAAGTTTCCGGTAAAAGTAGGTTTAATTTGTATTGACGTTTTCCCAAGTGTAATGATAGATATGAGATATATATGATGGTACGATAATGTTTAGATTAATCCAGGCAGGTTTGGAGGGGTTCGAGACCCTTCAGTTCTCAACCAAAACTTTTTTTTTTTTTTTACAATTTTAAACATTTCTGCAATCTATCAACAAATTTGATATATAATTGTTGATATAATTTATCGGGAAACTATATAAATATATTTGTAGTACTACCCAGAAAATTGTCAGCATGGGACTAAAAGTCTACTATTTCTAATATTCGAGAAATGTATGCTCATATATCCATATTCTTATGGATTTTGAGAGTGTCGATTCGAATTTACTAGACTACATGAGTATCAGCTTGAACTCATTGGACTACATGAATATCAAATGGATAATTATTGAGGACATTAATACTATTGGGCTACAGAAAAGACTTAATATTATTTCAATTATCATTTTATATGGAATGTCACTTGAAATGTAATGTGGAAACAGAGGAATTAAGAGCCAAATTAAAGAGGCCTTTATCTTGTGAAGGTTTCAGGGAAAATATTCAGAACTCAAAACGTGTCGTGTGGTGTTTATATTCATTAATTTGGTCTCCTAAACTGGACCCATAGCACTAATATTCTATTCAGTGATCTTTTGCTTAAGAACAAATATAACTAATTTTAATTATTTTTAAACATATAAAATCACTTTCAGTTATTTAGATATTAAATATTATTTTTTAACTAATATTATTGAATTTTGGCTTCTTTCATTTAATTTGGGATTGGGATTGGATTGGGATTGGGATTGGGGGATCCAAAGTTTCAAATAGTAATAAAAATTGAAAGTGATTAAATAGTAATAAATAATAAAGGTAAGAGAGTTAAATGATAAAAATATTAAAAATGGGAAAAAAAATTACTGGAGTCAATAGTCCCTTTGGTATCAGAAGCCCTTCGGCCCTGAACCGGACTAATGTGGATGTTAGGAATCGAAATAGGAGAGATGAAGAAAAATATACTTGTTTTCTTAATTTTAATATCAATTATAAATTGCCTTTATATAAGCATTACAAAAGAATCAATATTATTTGTATATTAAGTAACAACTAACATTAATCATATCTACCAATATTAATTACATATCAACTAATACCTAACATTAATATCATATCTACCAATATTAAGTACATATCAACTAAATACTAACATTAATATCATATCTACCAATATTAAGTACATATCAACTAAATACTAACATTAATATCATATCTACCAATATCCCCCCCCCCCCTTCAAACTCAAGATGGTAGTGAGGAAACCAGATTGAGTTTGGAAACGAGGGTTGTGTAACGACCAGGGAGAAAATATTTGGTGAAGATATCATCTATTTGATCATCGCAGCGAAGATACTCCAACCGAAGAGTATCGCGAGCAATATGTTGACAAATGAAATGACAATCAATCTCAATGTGCTTGGTACGTTCATGGAATACATCATTATACGCTATTAGAATAGTGCTTTGATTGTCACAGTAAAGAGTAGTAAGGGGTGGTTGAGGCACTCACATATCTTCGAAGAGCCAACGTAACCATAGAAGTTCGGCAGTAGTCGCAGCAAGAGCTAGATATTCAACATCAGTACTAGAACAAGCAATCAATGTTTGTTTCTTACTACACCAAGAAATAAGCGAGTCACGTAGAAAAACACAATAACCAATAGTGGATCGATGATCAGTAAGGTCAACTACCCAATCTGCATCAGAGTAAGCAGAGAAATGGAGACCACAAAAAAAATGCCTTTAACATAGCAAATGATGCGAAGCACAACAGCATAATAAAGAGATCGAGGAGTAGCCATGAACCGACTGACAATATGAACAGCATAGGCAATGTCTGGTCGAGTGACAGTGAGATAAATGAGACTACCAACTTATTGTCTATAGAGAGTATGATCATCAAGATGAGTGTCATCCATAGGTGTAAGTTTAGTATTATACTCGACATGGGTTGGAACTATCTTGCTATCTGTAAGGCCGGCTCGAGAAATAAGATCAGAAACATAATTAGCTTGAAAGAGATGATAGCCATCATCAGATGAAGTAACTTCAAGGCCCAAGAAGTAACTCAGATGACCAAGATCTTTCATTTCAAATTATTTACTAAGAGATTGTTTAAGATCCATAATTCCTGAATCATCATCCCCAGTAATAATCACATCATCAACATAAAGAAGTAGCATCACGATGTATGTACCAGATTTTTGAATGAATTGGAAAGCGTCATGTGGACTATAGGTGAACCCAAGCTGACAAATAGTCATACTGAACTTGGCAAACCATGCACGGGGAGCTTGTTTTAGACCATATAGGGCGCGACGTAGGCGGCATACCTTGTGTGGTGGATGATCAAGACCAGAAGGGGGTTTCATGTAAACTTCTTCAGCTATATTGTTAGGGTTGGAGCTCGGAGTGCCAATCCGGATCGTATTTATGTCCGATTCATGAATACGAGTAATTCTATTTTCCATAATATTACTTATTTAATGGTAGCACCTATTGTTTTCTATACACATATTTGATCTAATTGCGATTAGATATCTAATTATGATTAGATTGAAACTAAATCTAATTAGTGATATGTATTTATTAGACAAATACCCTAGGATTTACAATGTAGTGCGTATTTACAACGTAGTTTGTAATTGACATTGGGAAATGCACTATAAGATGTATATCCTTAAATAAAGTTACTGGTCAAGATTTACTAACACGGGTCGCTTAGTAAATCCGCTGAGACTAGTACATGTCGTATATCGTGACTTGGTCTGATGGTTTATCCCAAAGAACCATGAGTCTCGGGAGACTCGTATACACATGTAGATATTTATTTGATAAACACTGAATGACTCACTGAAGATTTCCTAATAGATGGTACACCAACGTCAATAGGAATCTTCTCAAGTTGAGCCAGCATAGTGGTCATTCGACTTGAGATACCACTGTGGATATATGAGTTATCCTCCACACTTTGATGGCAGCCACGTCATCGATATATTCACGTCAACGAGTGTTATTTAAAGATCATAAATTTGAAAATTCGACTATATTATACCGAAATGATTTGACGTTTTTATCTATATCTCAAGTATAATATGGATAGCCTGTGACAGAGGGATTATACGTATGCAATAAACTCGACTTGCATAGTTTAGCGAGATTATCCGTGGTCGTCATAATTCATGAGTGGGTGAATTATGGACACGAAATTGGATTTTCTGATGGATAAACCTAAACTTATAGAGTCTCACAATATGAAGTGTACTCGTTGAGCACTTGGGCAACACGTTATGAATAATACAGATTATTCATAATACTTCATCGGATTAAGTGAGTTAATTCAAATCGTTTAAACGTTTAAACAATAACACATGCATTATGGGATTTTGTTTATTTAATAATTATTGTGTATTTGTATTTGATACATAATTTGATTAGATACATATTAATTAATTATCAAATGAGATTTTGACACATGCCATAAATATATGTATTTGTTATTTAATGTAAATAAAAATACATATATAATAACAATTATATTAATTAATTATTTAGATATTTAAATGTTAAATAATTAAATAATTAAATGATAAACTTTTTTCATAATAGTTATGATAAATGTTTAATTATAATTGGTTACATGTGGCATGATTTAATTAAACTTTAGGTGTGCAAATTTGATATGTTAACATAAAGTTTAATTATGTTTAATTGATTTAAATTGGACAAATGACCATTATACCCTTGGAAGTCGGTCTTGATGCATTTTTTAAAGTAAACTTTTTTTCATTTCCTTCCATGGGAAGCTTAAGGCCGAAATCTTCATCCTAAAACACTCTCAAAATTTGTTTGATGATTCAACAAAGAAAATGATGAAAATTATGAAAAAAAAAAAAAGCTTTAGGAAATTGGAGAATTAAAGGTAATACTCAATATCTGTAAGCTTGAAATCATGTTTTATTGTTCTTGATATTTTAGATAGACTCTAGGGTTTCTTCTTTTCTTGTGAATTTGGGTGTTTTGGATTTGGAGGATGGATTTGTAGGCATATTGCATGTGTGAAGTTGATTTGGATGATATTATTGTAATATTTGTTCAAATTGATAATTTGATGATATGTTTTCATTCTAGAGTGTTATGACCACTCTTGTAATGCCTAGAATTGTTTTTAGGTGGTTCATGTGCGGTGACTTTGATTGCTGTTTTGATTAATTGGGTTAATCTTGAAAAATTAGATTTAAAGCATGAAAATTGAAATTTTTCCATTCTAGATCAGATCTGGAATAACAATGAATATGGTGATGAAAAAGATGTCATTTGAATGTATTATATGTGTATTGGTTGTTGGAATAATTTCCAAAAATTATTTCGAAGTTGAAACAAGCGAAAACGGCAAAAAAACAGCGTTACCGGGTGACTTTTTAGCCAACCCGGTGATGGCTGTCGAAACAGTAAATATTTCATCGTTCGGGCAGCCCATGAACTATCCTAATACTATTGGGACTGACCTGGGCAGCACTCATGTGTTTTGGGTAGTCGGTTCGGTCAAAAACGTATTTTATACCATTTTACGGAAAAACATTTCGTAAAAGTTTCGCGACATTTCTTAACTATTTATATCGTTATTTGATATCGAATAAATATGTTTAGGTGAAATATGAATAAATTATTCATATTAGATATTGAATAATTTATTCGGTAATTTAAAATGTTTTAAAATTACGATTTCACCCGAACAGCGCTTCTGCCGCACCTTTTGCCCAAAACCCCAACAAAAATGGTATCATAGAAGGTCTGATGCCTTATCCATTAGATTAGTCATGCTTGATATATGATATATAATCTAATTTTAATATTTGCACATACATGTAATATATATTTTTCTTGACTTTTTGGTTCTACGCTAACGGAAACGTAACGGAAATTTAATGGTTAAATTTAGTTATATTTCTAAGGTAGAATTGAGTTGTTTAGAAAATAATTTAGATTAAAATTCTGCATTTGATGTGGAGCAATGCTTCCTTGAGGAATATCCCCACTTAAAATAAGGCTGTAAAGTAACGTGTATTGGATGCATGTTTCTTGGTCCGTCTTGTCAATACGGTTTATGGGTAACTTTCTATGGCTGCATCCGAGATCGTGCCAAAGCAGTGAGGGTGTAGTTGATAGAATTTTATCCATACCGGTTGTATATTGATAATAGACAAATTCAAGTGAAAGTGGAAATCCTGAACGTGCCAAAGTTGTCAGGACTACATCGGTAGCTTGAGTTTGTCATTGGCAAGCGAAGCCTTGATACGCCTCCTTGTGAACGTGCCAAATCTGTCATAATGAGAAACAGTCATGACCAAAATTAGGAGTCACTGGTGAGTGATTAACAATGAGTTGTTTGCCTAATGAATATACTTAGGCGAGATCGTGCCAAAGCTGTGAGTCGAAATATATTCATGGGATCATACTCTCACTATAGAATTCGATTTAATTATTGAATTCGATTTAATTATTGAATTCCTGTTCTCCGTAGGAGATTACGGTATTACGTAAAGTAGTGGGAGACACTACTAGATTAAAAATCCATAACTAAAACAGTGTGTAATTTTATGGAATTTGCTACTTTTGTTTTCCTTTATTCTATATTGTTTATAGGATTATAATTCTAATCCATCATAACATATTACTTGAATATATTTTCTGACTTTACTTATGGTTGCGTATTTCTAGAATAGGTTCTAGAATGACCGTAGACTTAGATATTGTTAGATTAGTTCAAACCATCGGGAACTGTTGTTCTGATTTTCTTAAAAATTAATATGGTTTAGTGACTTAGTTACTAAGTCATGATAGATAATCTAAATAGATATCTCTTTTAGGATATAATTGTCTAGAGAGAATAGTTTCTTGTGCGGTAAGAATTGAAGTGAATTAGTTCATGTTTCGAGATTCTTGACTGGCATTAAAAAAAACTCCATTAGGTATTTTGTTTATCTTATAATGATGTTTCTTGGCTTAAGTGACTTTTAGAAGTCACGTGTTTGACACAGTTTTCTAATCAATTATTTGCAATTGTTGTGAATAATTGAGGGCAAATTATAAAGCTAAAGAAATGAGATGTATATAGTTGTTTATAGAGAATATCGATTCTCATAATACGAAAATTGTAGGTATTTGATACCAGATCTCTCATGTAGTTATTTAAAATAATTGTTTTGATATTTGATATCAGAACTTCTAACTATTGGATAGTTACTTGTTCTTTATAAACAATTGTCACATATTTTAATATGACTAGTAGTGTCATTGATGAAAAGATAAACATTAAGAAAATGTTTGGTTAACTAAATAACTTAGAACTGTTCTTTATGAGATTTTATCACATAAATATAGGATGTTTATTCCATTTGGTAAAGGATAGTCTGATATAAGATCACACCCAATATCCTTATCCATTTAATGAATATTGTATTCAGAATGTGATTAAATCTCATTTAACCAATGATCGTCATTGGACCACATATTTATTGAACTAATACATTGGATGTATGTAGTTTAATGAATTATAAATTACCTTAGATAGTTTTCTTTATTTCGTAACTTAGTTAATGAATTGTCATGACTTAGTTGCGTGTTTCTAAAAGAATATATATTGAACGTCTTGAATGGTTCGAGAACTTTCAATATGTTTCTGATGAAATAAGGATAGAATATTTTGAATGGTTCAAAGATATTCTATTTGAAGTGTTGAAAACTAAATCTTTGAAATTCATTGTGAATCTTTGAATTGTTCAAAGATGTTTGATGTGATCAAACATATGAATTTAAGGCAATTAGTTCTAATGTTATTTAATGAATGTGATTCTTACTCAATATTAAACTTCCACGATTCCATCTTGATGGAATTGGTCAGTGGGAGAAGTCGAATCTTATATGATTTGATTCGTTGTATTGAGTGTTACCGAATTAGTTTTCAATACTCTTGGGGTTATGCTCCAGTAACACTAATTCATCTCTTTAATTAAGGTTCCATTTGTTCCTACAGTTACATATATGATATGTATAGTAGAAAATTTGAATCTTGAAAAGTTTGAGATTTGAAATTTTATTTTGTATAATTATTATATAATTGAAAGTACTTGCGCCTCGGAGGTACAAGTAAAGTTTATCATTTATTCTATTTAATAGAATATTATATTATATTTGATAGAATATCTTTTCTACGATCCCGAGTAATATAATTGTATTATTACTTAGTGTGTAACATCAGATGTTAATGATTGTAGAAAAGACTTGACTTATTGAAGACAAATGTGAGAGTGATAAACTATAATGGAACTACATAATTAATTAGATGAAAAGACCCTTAGACTACTTCCGTATAAGTTCAATAGGATGTCAAAATCATTTGCGAAGTATTTGATACTTAGTGGTTCTGTTGTATTCTTATCGAAGAGAATTATCTTATAACTTATAGTAGGAATGATATTTGATATCGATTTCGAAAGTTAGCATTGAACCATAGATCTAAAATTACTCAGTGATCTATTGTAGATTCTGAGAAAACTTGTCTCCAGTCGCATTGATTGAATAATTAAAGATATGTTGGTTAATGTTAATATTAAACTATGTATTTTGGCTAAAGAATGCAAAGTGGCGTTCCTGAATGTTTTCTTCGAATGAGACATCCGTTGTGGTTTCTTTGTTTGAAGAGTTCATTCTAGAATGGCGCTAGAGTTTGTATTCTGCTAAGATCACAGTTTGATATACTAGCTTATAGAGCCTATTGTAGACTCAGGTAAGCTTTCCAGAAATTCGTGTTCTCTAATTTTGATTACAGTCAGATTGTCTGATTTTATCAAAGCATAGAGAATACATATTTGTTAGTAGGGTCAGTGGGAGCGTACAAACTTTTTTCTAGCGTTGAATATATCCCAAGTCTTCTTTTCTCCGTGAAAGAAGTGGGAGTAGTCTCTGTTATATTTGATATAAAATTTCATATATGATATAAAACTAAGAGACTAGTGAGATACTCCCATTAGTCGCGTATTAGATATGATCTAATAAAGGATACAGTAAGACTATCTGTATGACAGTTAGTATAACTGTTTGACACTTAACGTGTCTTTTATATATATAGTATTCATCTTTCGTAAAGGATGATACCTTTATCGAAAGAGAGATTGATTAGAATGTCTAGTCAATCTTATACATCAAATGATGATGGCATAATGAATACTATATTATGTGAGATTAAAGATATCAATTTAATCGTAACTGTTACGAGTTATTTTGATATGCTGCAGACCATATGATGGATCTTGAAACATGTTCTTTGTTATTTTAGAGATATTAAGAATAAGTTTCTTATTCATGGAGAATTTAGTCTGCAATCATAAGGTCAGATTATTTTTGATCTGAATTATGACATTAGATGGTCTATGTCATATAAAGTCAGAAAAGATGCAGTGGGAGTGTCACCGTTGATTCTACTAAACTAGTGGATTCAGTATTGACTTATGAAGTTGCATAGTGACCCTATAGATTAGAAGTTTTCATATTAGTGTGGTGTTTGCGGTTGTCTCATAGTATTTGGATTTGATCTCTAAATACATAGACAACTCAGTAGATATAGCACAATACTGATATAGTGTCTGATTCATATTGATGTGGAATTTGGATTCTACAAAATATGAATGATGTTGGCTAAGGAAAATAATTGAGTTTGTTTGACGGACTCAATTTGTTAAGCGGGCTTACTTGTTGTTGCCTACCTCTTGAGTGCTAGGTGAGCTTTTGAGGGCCATGTGTATGTGATATACATTGAGATGTGTATATGATACCGTGGATTGGCACTAGAGCAAGTGAGAGAAATTGTTAAGGTTGGTGCTCGGAGTGCCAATCCGTATCGTATTTATGTCCGATTCATGAATACGAGCAATTCCATTTTCCATAATATTAATTATTTAATGGTAGCACCTCTTGTTTTATATACACATATTCGATCTAATTGCAATTAGATATCTAATTATAATTATATTGAAACTAAATCTGATTTAGTGATACGTGTATATTAGACAAAGACCCTAGGATTTACAATGTAGTACGCAGTTACAATGTAGTTTGTAATTGACATTGGGAAGCGCACTATAAGATGTATATCCTTAAATAAAGTTCCTGGTCAAGATTTACTAACACGGGTCAGTTAGTAAAATTCGATAAGACCAGTACATGTCGTATATCGTGACTTGGTCCGATGGTTTATCCCAATGAACCATGAGTCTCGGGAGACTCGTATAGACATGTAGGTGTTTATTTGATAAACACTGAATGACTCAATGAATATTTCCTAATAGATGGTACACCAATGTCAATAGAAATCTTCTCGAGTTGAGCGAGCATAGTGGTCTTTCGACTTGCGATACCACTGTGGATATATGAGTTATCCTCCACACTTTGATGGCAATCACGTCATCGATCTATTCATGATCAGACCTTCGCCTGTTCGTTGAGTGTGGACTGATGCTCATGATATCGAGTGCGTATCAAGATAGGATCCGTCAGTCCTGTGTACAGGGCATATATATCATCACATGTTTATAATCTAGTAAATCCATGGCCATGGTATAACTTCGAAAATCAGTTTCAGGTGTTATTTAGAGATCGTAAATTTGAAAAGTCGACTATATTATACCGAAAGGATTTGACATTTTTATCTATATCCCAGGTATAATATGGATAGCCTATGACGAAAGGATTATACGTATGCAATGATCTCGACTTGCATAGTTTAGCGAGATTATCCGTGGTCGTCATAATTCATAAGTGGGTGAATTATGGACACGAAATTGGATTTCGTGACGTATAAACCTAAACTTAGAGAGTCCCATAATATGAAGTGTACTCGTTGAGAACTTGGACAACACGTTATGAATAATACAGATTATTCATAATACTTCATCGGATTAAGTGAGTTAATTCAAATCGTTTAAACGGTTAAACAATAACACATGCATTAGGGGATTTTGGTCATTTAATAATTATTGTGTATTTGTATTTGATACATAATTTGATTAGATACACATTAATTAATTGTCAAATGAGATTTTGACACATGTCATAAATATATGTATTTGTTATTTAATATAAATAAAAATACATATATAATAACAATTATATTAATTAATTATTTAGATATTTAAATCTTAAATATTTAAATAATTAAATGATAAACTTTTTTCATAATAGTTATGATAAATGTTTAATTATAATTGATTACATGTGGCATAATTTAATTAAACTTTAGGTGTGCAAATTTGATTTTTTAACATAAAGTTTAATTATGTTTAATTGATTTAAATTGGACAAATGACCATTATACCCTTGAAAGTCGGTCTTGATGCATTTTTTAAAGTAAAATTTTTTTTCATTTCCTTCCATGGGAAGTTTAAGGCCGAAATCTTCATCCTAAAACACTCTCAAAATTTATTTGATGATTCAACAAAGAAAATGAAGAAAATTATGAAAAAAAGCTTTAGGAAATTGGAGAATTAAAGGTAATACTCAATATCCCTAAGCTTGAAAGCATGTTTTCTTGTTCTTGATTTTATAGATAGACTCTAGGGTTTCTTCTTTTCTTGTGAATTTGGGTGTTTTGGATTTGGAGGCATATTGCATGTGTGAAGTTGATTTGGATGATATTATTGTAATATTTGTTCAAATTGATCATTTGATGATATGTTGCCATTCTAGAGTGTTATGACCACTCTTGTAATACCTAAAATTTTTCTTGGGTGGTGACTTTGATTGTTGTTTTGATTAATTGGGTTAATCTTGAAAAATTAGATTTAAAGCATGAAAATGGATATTTTTGCATTCTGGATCAGATCTGGAATAACAGTGAATATAGATGTGTTTTGGGTGTTGTAATAATTACCGGAAATTATTTCGGAGTTGAAACAAGCGAAAACGGTGAAAAACGGCGTTACCGGGTGACTTTTGAGCCATCTGGGTGACAGTTGTCCAAATAGTGAATTTGTCACCATTCGGGCCGCCCATGAACTGCCCTAATACTATTGGGACTGACCTGAGCAGCCCTCATGTGTATTAGGTAGTCGGTTCGGTCAAAAACGCGTTTTATGCCATTTTACGGAAAAACATTTCGTAAAAGTTTTGCGCCGTTTCTTAACTATTTATATCGTTATTTTATATCGAATAAATATGTTTAGGTGAAATATGAATAAATTATTCATATTAGATATTGAATAATTTATTCGGTAATTTAAAAAGTTTTAAAATTACGATTTCACCGGATCAGCGCTTCCGCCGCGCCCTTTGCCCAAAACCTCAACATATATCACCATTAAGAAAAGTATTATTGATATCAATCTGAAACAAACTCCATTGTTGAGCAGCGGCAATGGCAAGTAGGCTGTGTATTGAGGTAAGACGAGCAACCGGAGCAAATGTCTTTTCATAATCAACCTCATATTCCTGAGTGAAGCCTTTAGCAACAAAATGTGCTTTATAACGCTCAATAAAGCCATCTGAATGTGTTTTTATTTTGTATATCCATTTGCATCCCACTGGAGTTTTACTGAGAGGAAGATAAACTAAGTCCCAAGTACTAATTTTTGCCAAATCATGTAATTCATCTTGCATATCTTATTGCCAATGAGGATTAGAGGATGCCTCCATATAGGACTAAAGTTCATGCAAAGAAAAAATAGTGGAAAAATAATGATAATCTTGAAGATAAGTAAGAGGGTGTCTTACTTGAGGAGGATAACGGGAAGATGAAGTATCAATATCATAGGAGTGTTCAATAGAAATGGTGTCAGAGATAGTATCTGCAGAAGAAGCATCATCAGTGACAGATAGCAATGAGGGTTGGACGTTCGTAGGCTCACTAGAGGTAGTCTGCATTATATACATGTGGAAACAACTCGATAGAGAGATCAGTGAAAAGTGGAGGGTGGTCAGAAGACACTTTGAAATCGGAGAGGGAAGAGAACATAATATGCTCCCATAAGATAACATGACATGAGATGCGAAATTTTTGTGACATAGGATCCCAACAATGATACCCTTTATGTCCAATTCCATAACCTATGAAAAAACAAAGTCGAGCATGAGGTTCTAACTTGTGGTGCTCAGTAGGAGGAAGAATGACAAAACAAACACTCCCAAAAACTTTAAGAAGATCATAGAGGGAGAAATACCATATAGGCACTCATATGGAGACATGTGTTATTTAGTAATTGAAGAATGAATAGGATCAATAACATATATTACGGTGAGAGCAGCTTCACCCCAAAAACATTCTAGACAAGAAGATGATATGAGCATGGATCGAACGGAATCCAGAATATGACGATGTTTGCGTTTTACTTGCCCATTTTATTGAGAGGTGTATGGGCAAGATCTTTGGGATATGATACCTTTTTCTTTCAAAAACCTTTGAAGTGTAGAGTCAAGATATTCTTTGACACTATCAGTGCATGATATTTTTTATGGTTTTGAAAAATTATGTTTTGACAATAGAAGCAAAATTAATAAAAATCTAAGGTAGTTCAGATCGATGTTTCATTAGAAAGATCCAAGTAAACCGAGAATAAGCATCAATTAATATGACAAAATATTTGGACCCTCCCATAGTGGGTGTAGGAGAAGGTCCTCATATGTCAGAGTGAATTAAGTCAAAAGGAGCAATAAAAGTATTATTATTATTTTTAAAAGATAAATCTGGTTGTTTGCCAAGTTGACAAAAGACGCAATGTAAAGAAGACTGTGTGGTAAAAAATCTAAGGCCCATTAGAAATCAAAGGATGAAGTTTACTTAAAGAGGCGTGACCAAGGCGTAGATGCCAGAACTGAAGAGATGATGGTGTAGACACCGCACATAACTGGGAGATGCGATTGGAAGAAAGATGTAGAGAGGTAAGCTCAAATAGACGTCTGAATCTACATCATGTCCCAAGAATGTGTCCCATCTGCAGATCCTGCACACGAAAAATAGTGGAAAAAAAATATTAGTTCGATCCCAAGTTCATATAGTTGACCAAAAAATATAAGATTGAAAGTAAGCTATAGAAGTCCATTTATGGACTTAAACAAACTTCACGAAGTTGGAATCTTTGATTCGACGAGATAATCAAATTGTCTGGTTTTCTCAAAAATTTGGAAGAATCCTGTGTGTATAAGAAAACCAGTGGGAGTATAGTGGTATTTTTATTTCTCTATGTTGATGACATCCTGATCATTGGGAATGATATCGGGATGATGCAGGGCGTCAAAGCTTACCTCTGTAAGAATATCTCCATGAAGGACCTGGGTGAAACTTCTTATGTCTTAGGCATAAAACTCTATAGGGACAGAGAAAGGAAGCTTATTGGTTATCTCAATCAATGTACATGGATAAGATCTTAGAACGGTATAATTTTGATAAATGTAAGACAGCAAATATACCAATCACATATGGCCTTCATCTTTCGAATAAGATGTGTCCACAAACAGAAGATTAGAAGGTTAGAATGTCTAATCAGCCTTATGCTTCGTGTTTGGGCAGCATCATGTATGCCATGTTATGTACTAGGCCTGATATCAGCTTCGCAGTTAGTGTGACCAGCAGATATCAGTCCAATAAAGGTAATGATCATTGGATGGCCATTAAACATTTCCTAAGGTATCTTAAAGGTACTAAGGATAAGTTTGTGATATATAGAGGAAATGAACTACAGATTAATGGGTATATGAATTCGGATTTCCAATCGGATCCTGATGATAGAAAGTCTACATCAGGATTCGTGTTAACCCTTAACTGAGGTGTAGTTTGTTGGAAAAGTTCCAAACATGGGTCCACAGCTGATTCCACCACAGAGGCGGAATATATTACAACTTTTGAAGCTGCAAAAGAAGTTGTTTGGGTTAAGAACTTTATCACAGAATTGGGAGTTGTCCCAAGTATCGAGAATCTGATTCCGTTATACTGTGATAATAATGGAACCATTACGCAAGTAAAGGAACCGATGGCGCATCAGAAATCGAAACATGTGGAATGGAAGTATCACATCATTCTAGAGATTGTGTCGCAATGGGACATTTTCGTGTGCAAGGTCCCTAGTGAAGATAATATAGCAGACCCGCTTACCAAGGCCATTCCTCCGAAGTTATTTGATAAACATATGGAGTCGATGGGTATGAGATACAATCGATATTGGCACTAGAGTAAGTGGGAGAATTTGTTGGGATTGGTGCTCGGAGCGCAATTTCTTTTGTATTTCCCTGTAAATACTTATGTAAACTTTTTATTATGAATAAAATAAGCAGTTTCTAAAATATAATATCTCTTAATATATGGTAAAGACGTAATTGATCTTAGAATGATTAGTTATGATATAGTTGCAAAGTGTCGCAACTGACATTGAGTTGTATCAAAACAATATCATTTCTTTAACAGTTCCTAGTCAAGGTTTACATTACTTGGTCAGTAAGTAAACCCGCTAAGACCGGTACATATCGTATATTGGAATCTTGGAGATATCCTTCATACTTTGATGGCAGTCACGTCACCGACCTATTTAGGTCAGACCTCCGCTTGTTCGTTGAGTGTGGACTGATCCTTAGGATATCATGTGCGTGTCAAGATAGAATCTGTGAGCTCTGTGTACAGAGCATATGTATTCAATATGGAATTAGCAATCTGTTATATCCATGGGCCCATGGTACACTATAGAAGTGAGTTCTAAGTGTTATTAAGAGATTATTAATAGAAACGTCGACGCGATTATATCTATAGAGATTTGACATTTATATATGTATCTCTGAAATAATCCGGATACTTATGACGAAATGGATTATATGTATGCAATGACCTCGACCTGTATGGTTCAGTGAGTTTATCCATATTCGTCATAATCTACGGGTGGGTAGATTATGGACACGAAATTATTTTTTGTGACAGATATGCCTGAACCTAGAGAGTTTCACTAATGAAATATACTCGTAGAGCATTAGGGCAACTTTTATGAATAATATTGATTATTTATAAATCGTTTAACGATTAAACGAAAGATACATGCTTAGGGGATGTCTTTCGTTCATTTCCTAATTAAAATGTATTTGTATTTAATATATGATTTTATTGAATACACATTAGTTAATTGCCAAATTATGATATTTGACATATATCATTAATATATGTATTTAGATTATTTAAAGTAAATATAATACATATATTTGGATATTTGTATTTAAATAATTATTTAATTATTTAATTATTAAAGTAATCAAAAATATAAAAAATCTAAGTTGATATTTTAGTTAGGAAATATCTTAAGTGTAAATGTTTGACTTTTCAATTTATGATAAAGGTGTTAAAATGGTATTTGACTACTTTAATTTTTTTTTTAAAAATTGAAAGATATTTTTTTCCTTTTTTCTTTCCAAAATTTCAGCCAAGCACACTAAGAATATAAGGTTTCATTTTTAATTTGCTTCACACTTCAGGTTAAGCCTCCAAATATTACAAAAAGAAAGTTGCGGGAAAAAAAGTGAAGTTTTAAGAAGAAAAGTGAAGAAAACTTCAAGATTTGTAAGTTTTTTCTAATCCTAATAGAAAAATATTTCTATGATTCTTAGCTACAACATGTGATGCTTGGAAGTTTTTTCTACTCTCTTTGTTTTGTAATAAGTGTGTTGGAAGCTTAAATGAAAGATGTTTGTATGTATGTATTTAAAGTAAGCTTGTAAATGATATATAAGCTTTCTTTTGATCATCTGATGATCTTGTTGCAATTCTAGAGTGGTTGGGCCACTCATTGACGACTTAGAATTATTCTTGAGTTGTTTCAAAGTGGTGAGACTTGTTTGGTATTGTAGAGATTATATTAACGTATTGGATTGTATTAATTTTGGTTAATTTTGTTAATTTGATTAATTTGAGAAATTAGGATTTTTAACCTAAACCAAAATTGGGGCGTTTCATATATGTGTTGTATTATGATGTTTATAAGATATAAAAATTATTTGGTATTGATTGGAAATCATATAAACTTGTTTTTAACAAATTTGGACCAAAATGCATAAAGTTGAAACTTGTTGGGCTTCTCGGCAATTTGGAGGATTTTGGGGATTTTGTGTGTGAGTTGTATTTTGATGTATATGATGTGTATAAATCATTTTGGTAGTGATTGAAAATCACCTAAACTTGTATTTGACAAATTAAGACTAAAATGATAAAAAAAAAAACAAAAACAAACAAACTTTTGGGGTCTCACAGTAATATGGTTAAAATTATGGATTTTGGCTAAAAACCGAATTTTTAAGTATTGAGTAATTAGAATCAATTATTTTATTTTAATTACCCAAGAAAAATTATTGAAATCGGAAAATTTTGATTTTTCGGGTTCTGTTGCATTATCCGGTAATACCCCATAAAACTCCAACAAGAGGTAGCAGCGGCAATTGGAATTGCTCTCTTGGAGAGCTAACCAGGTATTGGGGGACGAGTGGGGCACTTCTCAATGGAATTGTCAAGCAGCTTGCAAAAGCGACAATCTACCCTAATGGGACAGTGAGAAGCAATATGGCCTCTTTTCTTGCATTTGTGACATTCAGTAAGACTGCATTCATTCAGAGTATGACCAGATTTGTTGTAGGTACGATAGAATTTTCTTCCTCCTTTTAAGAAATATTTGCTCGCGGCGGCAAGCATGGCATCATCGCGAGATGGCTTAAGTAAGCCGAGACGAGTTTCATCAGACAATAACCAAGAGACAACAGCTTCCAATGTAGGCAGAGCAAATTAATGTAATAAATAGGCTCTGCAAGATTCAAAATCATCATTAAAGGGGATAAGATGTTGAATTAACCTCATACTATCATGGTGGGCGGTATATTTAGCTGCATCAACAACACAATTCATCGATGGTTCGGAGAGAGCAAGTTGGTCCTAAACAGATTCCATTGTAGCAAAAAAAATAGTAATAGACTGATCGCGCTCTTATTTCAAGTTATGTAACTTTTCCCACAACTGATACAGGTTAGAGAGAGCAGAAGTAGTGTACCTCGTGGTAAGCAGATCCCAGACCTCTTTGGCAGTTTCATAACGGCCAAACTGGTGGTGAATGGAAGGAACCGCTGTATTCCTAAACCAGGTCAGGATCTGGTGATTCTTACTGTCTCGATCCTCGAAACGATCAACAAACTGGTCATCAGGCTCATTAGGTTTCTGTTGGGGGAGGTTTAACATCACCAGTAACATAGTGTAGACGCTGGTTTTCACCCGATGCCTATAATTGAGATTTCATATAGGGGCACTGGCGATCCTGCAAAACAAAGATGTAGTGTGAGCGGGAGTACTGCCCACCGGTGTGGTGGGTGCCGGGGGCACTCCGACGCCCAAGTCAGTGAAGGAACTAATGAAGTAGTAAGTGGAAGGTCGAAGGTTGGATACTACCTTGAGTTAGTTGGGTGCCGTGAGGGCGGTCCATCGGAGGAGTGATGAGCTTGAGGATGTCTCAAAGCTGTGAGTAGGAGAGTTGGAAGTTGAATCCCCTTCTTTAATGCCTTGGCTCCTCTCTTTTATAGGCCCCTTGATGTTGGGTCTCTCTTCTGCCTGTTGGAGTCATTGTAACTGGCGACTTAATGGACGGTTTATGTCTGGTAACTGTTGACTTATGATGATGTTTATGAGTTTATGTTTTCTTTTGATATGGTAACTGGTGTCCGTTGGTTCTCTTGATGACAATAGGCTTGGGCCCATGAGGCCTCTTGGTTCGATATTTTACTTTCGGGCCGGACTCACTAATGGTCTTCGGGCTTGGTGGTTAGCCATGGGGTAAAATGTCGATTTTACCCATGGGCCCAAATTTGGCCCGTACAGTTTGTCCCCTACTCTTTAAGTCAATGAGTCCTTGGCTTGGAGAGTACTTGATGCGTGTGTTGCTTGCGACGTGGCCATAGTATGTAGGCGTTCTCGAGCGTTTGACGCTGCCTATTAATTGAATCAAAACGAATGTAAGGTTATGAGCCTGACTCTACATGAGCCTTTTGGGGAAGTACCCAATCGATTGAACCAGATGAAGGTCAAGATATAAGCCATACGACATGTAATTCCACGTCTACAACTTGACTTAACATGAGTCAATGGGGGATGTCCCCGGTCGACTGGATTTAATGAGGCCAGGAAGATAATAGCAATACGACATGTGTAATCCATGTCTACAACTTGACTCGACATGAGTCAATGGGAGATGTTCTCATTCGTAGTTAATTCTCTTCAATGTAAAAAGCATACCATGTTTTCTGAAACAAAAAGAGGTCTTTACTCTACTAGACTTTGAGACTACTGTCGAGTGGACCTGACAAAGGTCCATAAGACACTGTCGTATGAACCTAATGAATATTTATGTGAATCTTCACTCTACATGTCCTGATGGAATTTACAACTGATGATAACCCATCCTCGAGATGACAATCCATCTCGTCATATATGAAATATAATCTTTCTAAGTCGTATTGGAGAGATGGCAATTTTTCCATGTGCCATGGAGTTGATGGCCATCCACCTTGTAGTTTGGGATTTGTGTGAACATGACATTTTATCATTTCGTTCATGCCAAGTGAGACAACTCGGGAAGATACTACAGGTGCCTTTGAAGTTAAATTAATTTGGAATAAAGAAATGGCTCTACTTCAATACTATTAGACAGTGTCGAGTGGACTTTCGACTAACTTTATTTTTTTTTTTTTTTTATCGTCGAGTAGGGCTCTACTCGCATATCTCAGAAGCTAAGCTTCTCAGAGCCAATGACTTGGCCACCAACAATCCCCAAAATTAGTCCTCTACTACTCTTAGCCAAGGACTTGGCCGGCGCAGATCTACCAACAATACCCAAAATCAGTCCTCTACACCTCTTCATTCATCGACAGAGGCTGCACCGAGTCGAGCAATCCAGAAGCCGTAAGTGCATGGCGCGAGAGCAAATGCGTACGACATAGCAAACCAAAAACTAAAGCCACCATGGTGTCGGCGATCTTCTCGGCTTGAGAGTATCCACTTGGATTATCCTGAGATCGAGGTCGGAGGCGAGAAGTGATTCGACGGTGCAGTCGGAGGTACCGATTGTTGCTTTTTCTGGAACCGATTTGGGCGCGATGGCTTATTTGGAGAAGTGTTTCCCAGACGATGTGGGATTCTTGTTTTGTGTTTCGTTTCTATTGTTGTATGGGTTTTGATTGGAACTTGGCTTAAGATTTGTCGATACGGATGACTGTGGTGGGCCGGTCGCCCAATAGGTTAGGAGTCGTGTCCCCTGATGGTGCCGTATGTTTGGGAATTGGACACAGTTAAAGAAGAGAATGAGGATGACACTAAGAGCGTATCTACTACCGATTCAAGTACATCTCTAGTAGAGGAATCGGTAGAAAACTGTATCAAGATCGAGAACACAAGAACTTTTCTTCGGGAGCATGGGTCAGGTGATGATGATGGTGATTTCGAAAGAGACCCTTCAGAGTCGTTTTCTTTTGCATCCTTGGGTCAAGATCAAGAATCCCAAGATGATGAAAAAGATGTGATATTGGTTCATCTACTTCGCCTTGCTTGTGAGTCCAATGGGCCATTGACGGATGCTTTGCCACAGATACCCACCGAGCTGTACAGATTGCAGGTTAATGACAGAATCTTACGGGAAGTAGCCAAACTTTCCCGTTTGCAGCATCTATATGTTGTTCGCTATTATCAGGCATGGTTTGAAGCATGAGTTGCTGGATCTGATGGTGACAGTATATGGGGTTCTGGCACTGCTGCAAGCTCCACATTCAGCAACAGAGCTACAAGCTCGGCTAATGTCACAGGGTATGAGAATAAGCTTGAATCAACATATCTATATATTCAAATGGAGTATTGCCCTAGAACTCTTCACCAGGATTTTGAATCATACAACCATTTTGACAAAGAATGGCATTTGTTTCGCCAAATTGTAGAAGGCTTGGTGCATATACCTGGACAAGGGATTACCCTTAGGGATTTAACCCCAAATAATATCTTTTTTTAATGCTCGCAATGATATTAAAATTGTGGATTTTTGGTCTTGCTAAGTTCTTGAAGTTGAAGCAGCTTGATCAGGATGTGGGTTTCCCAACGGACACAACTGGAGTTTCAGTTGATTGGTACTTATATGAGAGAACAGATTGCGGAGTCTGAGTCGTGTGCTATTGAAATGGAGTCGCAAGGTTTCTTTGTGGATAAGGTGATGTGTATACTTCTTTGATTAGTGGGTATTGCCGACATAAGAAGATGAAAAATGGCAATGCGACTTTATTTCAGAATGCTAAAGACAGGTTGTTAGACGGATAGTTATCGCATCAATTAATGGCTTTTTAGAGATGGGTTTGTTTGATAAAGGATATACTGGTTCTTCTGTTGGTGGTTTGGAGGTAGGCAGTATGCCTTATTTCTTCTCATGTTGCTAGTCCTTGTGTATTGAGTTCTTGCAATTTTGATCACGCGGATTCTGTTCCTGCCGTGGGTGCTTTTAGCAATGTTGTTCCATATTTTGCCACTCGAGTGTTTGGTCTTGAAGAGGGTAGTGTGTGTTTTTTCTTAATTGACCCTCTCATGTCTTCAAAAGAATTGTCTTAAAGTTATCAAGCAAGGACTGAGTGGTCAGTGGGTTTGCTCCTAAAAAGTGTGTTTACTAATATGCGTTGGTAAGATTTAGAAGCAAAGAATTTTTGAGTTTTCATCACACGACACAACACAATGGTTGAAAGAAGTTTATGGAGGTCCACTGGAGTCTTCACTCTACCGGGCTTGATGAAAATCTATGGGAGGGTACATTTCACTAGACATGATGAAAGTCAGGATCATACCCATACCATGGGTCGAAAGACCAAGGGAGTCATACATGTCGTATGAGGATTATCCAAAAAATAGTATAATGGGATAATGGGTTTGTAATATAAGTGTTTATGAAAATTGCTTAGAGTAAAAGGAAGGATCCCATTTCAACGATAATCGCACATGTAGTGTCAAACAGGATCTTCGTCTAGTGCCAAGCTTCACACGTGTCACGTGGAATGTGACATTCGCCTCATTCAAAGTCTTCTTCCGTCCTAAGTCGAATGAGATCTAAAACCAGTATCAAGACTCATAAATAGAGCGTCGAGTGGAATCATTGTTCAAAACCTTCATATATGTAATGTCGATTGTGATCTTTAGCAAGTGACAAGCTGGTAATGTCAACTGGGACACCTACTACAAGTCTCAAACTATAAATCGTAATGTAATCTATGATATCTATAATAAGTCCCAAGCTACACATTAACGTCCAATGGGACATCCCTAACAAGTCTCATGCTTTACTAATGTCGATTGGGACATTCTTAAAAAGTGCAAGACATACCTGGTAATGTCAACTGGGATATCTTCACAAAGACTTCATTCGGGTATTATCGACCGAGACACCATCTTCACGCCAAGTACTTGTTCTCAGTCACGTAGTATGGAGCTAATGGCAATCCATGCATGCCATACAGAGGAGATGGAAATTCTTTCAGCCGCCTGAAATGGGCGACAATCCTCCCATGTCGACTGAGAGAGAATTGCTCATTT
Source organism: Zanthoxylum bungeanum (assembly GCA_019454045.1). Lineage (NCBI taxonomy): Eukaryota > Viridiplantae > Streptophyta > Magnoliopsida > Sapindales > Rutaceae > Zanthoxylum > Zanthoxylum bungeanum. Next base: position 10,246 of record SKCR01021389.1, on the reverse strand, counting down.
GACCTCCTGCATTTCCCTTTGGGTGGTCAATTGATGGTGGATTTTCGCTTGCCACATTGGTGAACGTTTTTAGTGGGTCGGATTAAATGATAGGATTGTTGGAGTGACCCGTAGCCTCAGGCATTTGGGAGGTTAGAGAGATGTGTTCCGATATTTGTGATTATCTTTGGAGGAGGTTAATTTGGCGATCATAAGATCTGATCTGGAGCCATATGAGTATGGATGTTTGAAAGGATCATAGATGGAGAGTTCTTTGTATGTTATGAATCGCTAGGGCCCCACGGTGGGCGCCAAATTGTAGACGCTGGTTTTCACCCGATGCCTACAATTGAGATTTCATATAGGGGCACTGGCGATCCTGCAAAACAAAGATGTAGTGTGAGCGGGAGTACTGCCCACCGGTGTGGTGGGTGCCGGGGGCACTCCGACGCCCAAGTCGGTGAAGGAACTAATGAAGTAGTAAGTGGAAGGTCGAAGGTTGGATACTACCTTGAGTTAGTTGGGTGCCGTGAGGGCGGTCCATCGGAGGAGTGATGAGCTTGAGGATGTCTCAAAGCTGTGAGTAGGAGAGTTGGAAGTTGAATCCCCTTCTTTAATGCCTTGGCTCCTCTCTTTTATAGGCCCCTTGATGTCGGGTCTCTCTTATGCCTGTTGGAGTCATTGTAACTGGCGACTTAATGGACGGTTTATGTCTGGTAACTGTTGACTTATGATGATGTTTATGAGTTTATGTTTTCTTTTGATATGGTAACTGGTGTCTGTTGGTTCTCTTGATGACAATAGGCTTGGGCCCATGAGGCCTCTTGGTTCGATATTTTACTTTCGGGCCGGACTCACTAATGGTCTTCGGGCTTGGTGGTTAGCCATGGGGTAAAATGTCGATTTTACCATTGGGCCCAAATTTGGCCCGTACACATAGCGTCATAACTTTCGACCTTTGAGAAAATTATGCATTCCTTGAACCCATAGACGGTAGTTCGGACCTTGGAGGATGGTAGAAATGGGTTGTATAACACCAGATTTGTCCTTTGGAAATTGCTGGATGGGTCTCCGAATGATGGGGATGATGTTGGTGGCGTGAGTGGTGGCCGAATTAGTTGGAAGAGGTGGCGGCATGAGGTGGTTATGGTGGCTATGTTTTGAGGGTGAGAACTAGGTTTTGGAAATTGAGAATCGGGTGTTTTGACACAAGAATAAGGGTGTCTAGAATGGAGATAATACCTGTTTGGATACAAGGATAAAGAAATATCCAGAGATCGGAATTCAGGGGTCTGATACCATGTTAGGAATTGAAATAGGAGAGATGTAGAAAAATATATTAGTTTTCTTGATTTCAATATGAATTATCAATGGTATTAATATAGGCATTACAAAAGAATCAATATTAATTACATATCAACTAGCAACTAACATTAATATCATATCTACCAATATTAATTACATATCAACTAACAATTAATATTAATATCATTTCTACCAATATTAATTATATATCAACTAACAACTAATATTAATATCATATCTACCAATAGCGGATACGTGGAAAATTAGAGAAAGGATGATGAAACTTTATTCAAACAGAAAAGTAACGTGCATATAACTATTTTTAGATTAAAAAAAAAAGGAAAATTATAGAAATAAATAGTTATTTCAATGCAAGTTACAAATGTCATTTTTAGAGAATTTTTAAGATGTCATTTTTACAAAGACCCATTTTAATAATTTTTATCTCAAACTATTTACGTAAAATATTAACTTTATAAATGAAATAAATTGATAAATAATAATTCTATTATTGAATTTATAAACATAATGTGAAAATATTAAATATAATTTTTGTAAATAATTAAACGGTAAAATTATAATAAAAAATAAAAAATTTATGACTCTTTTTTCAAATGAATGAGATCTTTATGTCCATTTTATCAAATATTAAGGGTCTATTTATCTTTTTCTCTAAAAGAAATATAGCACTTTATATACATGTTACTTTGAGGGAATGTCTTCTAAAACAATATCGAGTAAATTATATATGTCATATAATTAAATGTGTTTCAACAATTGACGATGTACTTTTACTGTCTACATGTCACTTCATGGAGTGGACATAATGAAGTTAGTTTTAGGTTGTTATGTAGGATTTAGGAGAACAATAATTTATATATGTCAATTTCATATTTTGAATATATTGCCAACTAGCTTGCTTACAACTGTAGACAAAACTAATTGTCATACACCAAAATTATTTTATTTGTTATTATATTTTATTAATCATATGCTTGTGTTGCTTAAACATTAAGTCAATCATAATATGATCATGCACATTGACTTGCATTATGCATTATAATTTATTCCATGCAAGAGGGTATTAAATTCCTCATGGAAATTATTTGATTCATTATTGTCATTCTATTATTGACTTCATTAAACTATTGGCATTTGACTTGAGACATATATTTGAAAACACCACAACATGAAAATCAAAATCATAAATAACCAAGTTCCGGGATGTATTAACTATCTTATTAGGGGCAAAATCATAATTTATTGAAATTGTGATTATTTGGCCACTACTACAGTACTAAAATTATTGTAGCAGTGTGTACGTTGTGCAAAAAATTTTCATTATTTTTGGAATCGTTTCAAAAGTGTTTTAGAAATTTTTGGCAATGGTAAAATGGTAATTTGCTGAAATTACAGTAATCATCCATTGCTACAGTGAACATATTACTGTAGTAATGGCCTGATCTTATTCCATGGTACCACGACTGATCTGTTGTCTGGTTATCCCAGTCAACAAAATCAGTAAACTGGTAAATCAGTTAACGTGTAACCGCGGAAAATGTTTTCTAAAATTTTATCTCGAGTTTTGATGCAAAGCCACTCCCAATATTTGATATTAATGAGTAATGAGTGCGAAATATGGATAAATTAGAGGAATATGATACTGGTTAATTTATCGCGATTAAAAATATTTTAAAAGTCGATTTATCTCGTCGACGCGCTTCCGCTGCATTTGCCCCAATATGTATATGCATAATAATAATAACAACAACAACAACAGCAACAACGATAATAATAATAATAATAATAATAATAATAATAATAATAATGGTGATTTTTAGGCCCGAGAGATTTCAAAATATGAAGAAAGATATAAAGAGGTTTCCCTTACCAGTGTGGGGGCCCAAGGTCTTTGTGAAGCTAAGGGCTTGGAAACATAGGTGTTTAACCCAACGAAAAGATCGAACTTGATTGCATTTAAATTTCAATACCCGAGGACATTAGGGTGTCGATGTTCATACAATAGTGGAAGTGAGACCAAGAGTGGGCCAACTGGGGCTCCGTCATACACACCTAAGGAGGCTTTATTAGAAATAAATGTGCAAATGGATGAGATCACTAGAAGATACAAGTCATATGCCCGCGATCGAGCTCTCAAACACTTGTCAATAAGATTCAGGAAAAATGGGAGAAGTGAAGGACTTTGCGCTGACCCGGCTTGGTCGTGCAGCAAAAGAGATCATCAATCGTCTCGATTTTCCGAACCCACTAGTCAGGTCGAGGAAATAACATTATGTTCACATTCGAATGATGTAAGCCCTACATGGGAACTTGTGCCTTCCAAATGGGCTGATGAGATCAGAGTAGGCCACCAGCTTATCCTCTGGCACATGTAATCGTGTAAGAGTGGTTAGGGTACTGTAGAACACATAAATTGGCGACGCATTTCCAGGCTTGCGGCCCGGTCGAGATTACGGAGTAGCCTGCAGGGGACTAAACCAAAGAAATAAAATGGAGTCGTCACCCAATGTGAACTGGGAAATGATTTAAGGCCGCACTCACCCCTCGCAAGGGATTACCTCAAACCGTTGGGTTCGGAATGGTCTCTTACTTATACCACTTGTAATGAATGGATTTGTGTAATAATATAACCAAGTCTACGCAACATATATACACAAGAATAACCTATATCTAAATTGGCATACCACCTATATATAAGTTTGCATACTACCTATATCTAAGTTTGCATGCATAAAAGTAAGTCAACATAATGGCAAGCACACAATTTCATGAACATATTAAATAAATAAATGCGGAAAGATAAATAAACAATAACGGTAAAAGCATAAATATTAAAGAGAGATAACTAAGCATATGATGGGGAAAGGAATAACTAAGGAGACAAACATGCATAAAACACGATGAAGGAATCTGTCCAGTGCGTGCGCGTTCGTGTAGCATTCGTAAACATGTTCGAACGGTAAACAGAATACACGCGTTTGAGTAGCATTTGATAACGCGTTCGAACAGTAAACAGAATGCACGCATTCGAGTAGCATTTGATAACGCGTTCGAACGAGCCGAGGAAAAATGTATACGTTCGTGTAGCGTTTGATAACGCGTTCGAACAGGATCACAAAAATAACATCTATAAGCACATAAACACATGCACGAGTGTTTCCCCAAGCGGTACGTGGAGTTGTATCCCAAGTACAGATCGTACTACCTTCCATTCCGATTCGGCTATGGAATTTACGTCTGGGTTTCCATCCGATATACCACGAGAAGTAACACTCAATCACTCATCAAACAACAATAACATACATGAACCAACAATATGCATGCGAAGAGATACTAATAAATAATTGACAAAGATGAACGAGAGTAAATAAAAGGGTGCCCACAAGCCTTACCTTTTAAGTCGCCTCTTGGAAGTGCGTTACATGGCCTTTGGAAGGGTTAATGCTCTGCAACTCCTCCGGTTCACTGGTTCGCTGTTTTCCTTCATTGCCTTGCTGTTTTAGGCTGTTATTTCCTCTATTTTTGCTATTGTTTTCTGGTCGTTGTTTTTTTGTTAATGTTTGCGGTATTTAGGGCAGTTTTAGGTGACTATTTTTACAATTTAAGGGTGCATTTTTGTTACAGTTTTTTTATGTGGTTTAAGGCAGTTTTTTGTTGCAGTTTTGGGCTGTGTTTTGCGGTAATGGTGGGCATTTTTTCAGGGTGCTGTTTGGCATGAATTATGGAAGTTTTAGGCTGTGGTTTTCGGTGATTGCATGGTAGTTTTAGTTGCAGTTTTGTGGTAAAAGAAGGGTTGTGTTCAGGGACTGGTTGCGCGGTAATTGGGGGGTTTCAGAGGACTAGTTTGGTGCAGTTTAGTGGCTGGTTTTCGGTGATGATGGGGCTGGTTTGTGGTGATATTTTCGGTGATGGAAGGGGCTGTGATGGTGCGGTGTTGGAGGGCTATTAGGGAATGTGATGTTGCGATTTTGGAAAGGGTTTTTAGAGACTGTTTCACGGCACTGGAAGAGGGGTTTTAGAGCTTGCTGGTTTTGGTGGTGGAAGGCTATTAGGGAATGGTTTGGTTTGTGCTCCTTTTTATAAGAAAGGTTTATGGTTTTCCTTGTACAGGAATGGAATAAATCATGCAATTATGGGGGATATCTTTTAATTAGTGTGTGATAAGGAAAAGATCCATTCAATTAGGAAGGTGATTTGTTTTAGTTTAGGAAATAGATTTAGGGGATTTGATTTGATTTATTTAATTTAGGCATGTGATTTGATTTGATTTATTTAATTTGGGAAGGTGATTTGTTTGTAATTTAACATGTGTTTAATGTGTTTATTATTTTTTGGAGGGGATTTGGGCGTGTGGCTTGGCCTTTTTGGTGGGCTTGGGCGTGTGGGTTGGTGGTGTGTGGGCTTGGGTATGTGGCATGGTGTAGGTTGCGGGGTTTTGGGCTGATGATAAATTTTAAAACAGAGGTCCAACGAGCGACCCCGAAGCTAAGCAAATAAATTAAGTCCAACAAGGTATTGATTTCTGAATTTTCCCTTCCGACGTCCGTTTCTCGCGACTTTCGCAACTTAAAGTGTAGTGCCTCTGTATGAGGCTCATTATCGGGACTTATATGCAAAAATGCAGTGACAACAGTCGCCCCCACTTTGATGGGACTTGTACAGTGTGTGACAATGACAATCCTATCAAAGTTATGCATGCATTTTTACTTACCTGGCTCGCCAGCTGCTGCTTGACTTGCATGTTTCTTCGAACTGAGTTGATCTGGTGGTGAAGTGCTGCGACCCCTGAGGTTCATCCCTGTAAGATGCTGCGATCTCTAGGAATCACTACCGGACTGAGCTGATATGGTGGCGAGGTGCTTCGACCATTGGGCTTTGTTCCCAAACCACCGAATGTGGGCTTTGTTCCCTGGGCTTTATTCCCAAACTGTGCTGATAAGTTGTGGTCCCCTTCCGAACCTTGCTCCACTCCCGCAGCGCCATTCCCGACATGTTAAACCTCATTCCCGAGGCATCGCTGGTCCCATTCCAAACCTTGCTCCATTCCTGAAGTGCCATTCCCGGCATGCTAAACCTCATTCCTGAGGCGTCGCGATTATGGGCCTCGACCTATGCTCCATTCCCGGAGCGCCATTCCCAGCATGTGATGATATGGGCCTCGAGCCATGCTCCATTCCCGGAGTGCCATTCCCGGCATCACTGATGTGGGCCTCGACCCATGCTCAATTCTCGAAGCGCCATTCCCGGTATCGCTGATGTGGGCCTCGACCCATTCTCCATTCTCAGATTGCCAATCCCGGCTCACTGATGATGTGGGCCTCGACCCATGCTTCATTCACGAAGTGCCATTCCCGGCTCGATAGTCCTCATTCCCTAGGTTATGCTCAATTCCTAGAGCGTCATTCCCGGCTTGCTCATCATTGCCGCTTTTCTCTTTCTTTCTTCAAAATCTGTGAACAAAAACAAAACAAAAACGCGTGTATGTGACGTGTATGCATGTATGCACGGGTGTATTTCCTATTACGATGGGTTAGGCCTTCCTTATGCTCCTTGGTGTCCTTTGCCTATAACTGTCGTTGGTCGCCCCAGGGCCTGCTTACAGTTTCTTTCTGTCAATTCTCTTCTGGTGATTGCTCAATTTCCTTTGGTCCTATGACTCAATATCTCATCATGTCCCTGATTCGCGAGGTGGTAGACTGGTCGCCCCCAGTCTTGGCTTAGCTTTCTGCTCTCTACTGTTTACACTAGGTCAAGGTGGACTACATGATGTGTCACTCCGTATCAACATACTATATTACTGGCTACAAAATAATCCCAATAGTTATACATATTATTGCCCTCAAAGAATGCATAGTGTCGAAACTGGAGAACCTTCAAAGTACTCGATGTAACTCAAATCCAACTGTTTGAACAAATGATCTGAACCAGACTCAAAGTGTGTGTGTGCTAAGGTTCTTTTACAGCTTGATCCTTGGGTAAGCCAACTCAATGATTTTGTTTCAAAGAATATGATCGATGGGTCAAACCAACCTAGATGTCTTGATCATGCTCTGTAACTACTTCTCTGTACTCAATGTGATATGATTTTCTTTTCCTTTTCTTTCATCTCTCTTTCATCTTCCCCTTTTTTTTTCAACACACCTACCCTTTAAGGTAGCATTTCTCCTCATGGTGGTCCTAACACTCGTCCATGGGTAGCTTCACGATTATCGGTTATAGGTGGTTTATATTTTCTTCTTTAGAAACTTTTCTTTCGTATCCAACCATACCACATATCGTAACACAAGTAAGTTAGGATGGATATCTAAGTGAACGGTCATTCATCGATCCGCACTCTCTTCAACTAGTCACATTGCCGACTACTCAGGCTTTCACTGCTAAGATCCTATAATTAAGTGCTCGCGAGTCTAATCTAGATCAACCACTCAAAATATCGGATGAAAGCACATCTCGCACTTATTGTTTCTAAGGTTTCACCATAAAGCAAATGATTTCATCATCGAACTAATGCTTAACTATTGAGGAGAGAAAAAAACTCGAACAAGTAGGCAAAATCAATGTCTTTATTACTAATGGATGCGATATCACAATTGAATAAGATCAGGATAACAAACATCCCCATAATTTGCAACTTTGTCTTCTTCCATCTTCTTGCTTTTTTCAGACATCAGATCATCTAACTGCTGTAATTCTTTTTCCCATTTACTTTCCCATTTCTGCTCCGTTTCATGTTTACTATTGTTGCCCCATATCCCCATGCAGGAAGCTTGGTGGTCGTAAGTTTGGAGGACAGTGCTATCGGGTAGGCTGGAGTTGATTATGTGGGTGGGTGGAGGTTCTCTGTGTGTGTTAGGTTGTTCTTTTTCCGGGTCGGGTATTTTATGGGAGTTGATGAGGTTTTGGATCTCATGCCTAAGGCAGATGCATTTGTCAGTTTCATGGCCTTTTTACTGGTGGAGGTAACAGTATAGGTTTAGGTCAAGGTAGCGTGGCACAGGGTTTGGAAGTGGTTTAGGTTCTAAGGGACTAAGGAGTCTTTGTTTTTCGGCTCTTTAAACACCTCTGACAAAGGTCTACTAAAATTGGAGAATCGCCTGTTCTTGATGGAGGTAACCTCAAAAGGAGTGGGCTTGGTCCCCAAAGGTCCTCTAATGGTCTTTCTATTCCAGTTGCAGAACTTTCTATCATTGGCTATATGGGGTATGGTCAAACTGGCCACAGCGGCGGTCAAAGCTTGCAACTGCTCGGTAATCTTAGTGAGATTAGTCAACAACTGATCCATGCGAGAACCCTCGTTATCTGACTCACTCATGTTCGCTAATGGTCTTTTGACGAGTCTTTCTTCCTCTCTAACCCAATGGAAATCTATGGTGTCTTTAAAACTACTAGTTAGCATGTATGCGTGCGATGCATGGAGTATATAAAATGCGTGAGTTGATCAAACAGAGTATGTCCTTCCGACCGTCCGACCTTCGTAAGCCCGTCAAGGTTTTCATACAAGTCAGCCCATTATCATTTTAAAGCATTCAATCATACTACTGCGAGGTGCAAACTTGCCCCAGTTGAAAAAAAAGGCCCAACAGGTTTACACTTTTGCGATAACGTGACTAAATAACTTCAAATGATAGGGGGCCCAAACATAAAGTGGCCCATCAGTATTTTAGAAACTTTTGGCCCAATCGTCATAAGATACATTCTCGTCCCAGTTTAAATGGCCCAACAAGTTCATAGCTCATGACGAAAGGTCTAACTGAATCCAAATGATGATAGCCCCAAACACAAGCATGAATGGATGGTTTCTATTGGTCATACAATAATGGTTCTCATGTGGGTTTATAGGAGTGTGAACAAAGGCTCCCGCTGGCGAAGGACTGCCCACAACTAGGTCTCCCCACTCAAGAGTTCGAGCGACCAAGTGAGCGCACCTTTTTTATACGCTAAGGTACGTGCCAACGAGTGATGATACATGACTGACTGTCAAATGGATTTCTTATTGAAGATTCCCCAGATGGAGGGTGGAGCGGACTCTCTTAAATACCCAAACCTCTTAGGCTCTTATCGCCTTGGTGACAGGAATAGACAATAGGTCCTCCAAATTAGACCATCACGGTAAGCTTCGGGTAAATGATTGTCTAGGTGCCTTCACAGCTTCTCCCTTCAGCTATAGAAAGGTAGTGAATAAATGAAGACACCAAAACATTACCTAGCTTTAATAATGCCTTTAATTAAACCCCTTTCAACCCATGATAGACACGGTTAACTAAAGCACAAATCAAAAACATTACAAGACATTATTTCGGGGCTGATTCTCTATCCCTAGTGGAGTCGCCAGACTGTAGGACACATAAATTGGCGACGCTATTCCAGGCTCGCGGCCCGGTCGGGAGTACGAAGTAGCCTGCAGGGGATTAAATCGAAGAAATAAAATGGAGTCACCACCCAGTGTGAACTGGGAAATGATTTAAGGCCGCACTCACCCCTCGCAAGGGAAGACCTCAAACCATTGGGTTCAGAATGGTCCCTTACTTATGCCACTTGTAATGAACGGATTTGTGCAATAATATAACCAAGTCTACGCAACATACATACACAAGAATAACCTATATCTAAATTGGCATACCACCTATATCTAAGTTTGCATACTACCTATATCTAAGTTTGCATGCATAAAAGTAAGTCGACATAACGACAAGCACACAATTTCATGAACATATTAAATAAATAAATACGGAAAGATAAATAAACAATAACGGTAAAAGCATAAATATTAAAGAGAGATAACTAAGCATATGATGGGGAAAGGAATAACTAAGGAGACAAACATGCATAAAACACGATGAAGGAATCTGTCAAGTGCGTGCGCGTTTATGTAGCGTTCGTAAACGAGTTCGAACGGTAAACAGAATGCACGCTGTAGGACACAGAAATCGACGACGCTATT